>JASANE010023414.1:0-42687 GCA_030248225.1 Trileptium ribeirensis
AAAGGGAATAAAAAAATTTTGGTTATTTTCTAAATATCTAAAGATCCTAGGTTCCCTAATTTTCCAATTTCTAATTTCCCATATTCCTATATTCTCAAATTTTAGGATTCCGTCAGGCAGCTTGCGACAGACAACGGCCTGACAGAAAAATTCTAAGCACCCGCTCTCGGAAGCAAGCTTTTTGCACATTATCCCATCTTATCACGACAATAAAAATTTAAGTAGCCCCAAAGACTTAAAACACTCATAACTAAGGCGGGCGTGCTACACTGATGCCAACCACTTAAATGTTGTATACGCTTTATCGCATCCAATTTTCGAAATTGGAAATCTACTACCGTTAGAACATTCAATTATTTCAATCATTTTAATATTAGAATTAATCAAACCTCTAGGAGCTCCCATTTTGGCTTAGTCACTCCTTTACCATGTTGTTCCATACAAACACCGCTGTCAAAAATTCCTTGTTTCCTAATAATCGTACACGTTCACTCATTCACGATTCCAAGATACCCTTGCATCCCAGATTTCTCAGTTTACTCGAACTCCCTAACTTTAATATTCCCAAGGCCTCTTAACTCGGAGAACTGCTTAAATTCCTAAATTGTTCGGTTACTACATTCCAGAATTCCCATGGTGTATAAATTCTCACATTTCAAAAATTCTGGATTCCCAGTTCCCAAACTACCAAGCTCTGTAAAGTCATACCGAGACTTCGAAAATTCTTAAATTCCTATGTTTCCAAGATTGCATTTCCTAAATTCCAATATTCCGAGATCCCTAAATTCCCAGGTACTGAAATCACATATTTTCAAATTCCAACATTCTCTAAATTCTAAACTGGAAAATTACAATTTCAAACCTTCCTTAAATTACAAATATGCATTTTCGAAATTCCTGCAGGTTGGGAATTTTGTATGAAATTTCCGGCATTTCTTGGAAGCAGCTCCTCAAGATTACTGTTAGCAGATAGCTTCCTTGGCTGTTGTCAAACACTAAATTACTAGAATATCATCAGCGTAAGCATAAATTTAGAAAATAATACATGTGTAATCGGAGTCTGACACAGTACTCTTTCTGCTTCCCGTGGATGAAGTACAAAATCCGTATTTTCACGTTATAGTTCTAATGCTACTTACCTAGTTTAAAGGCGAAGCAATTAATAAAATTTAATTTCATGAAAACATTCGTATACAGAAATTCAAAACCAATAGCAGACGTGACATACACATGAAAAGTTTACAATAAAATAATCTTCTCAAAGCCAAACTTATCAGACACTCAGTACCTCACAACATTGGTAAAAGTGAGCGGGATGACCGAACATTGATTACGGATTTGAGCTCAAGGCGTCGATGGAAGACTAATACATTGCCGAAGTCCAAGGCATGGTTCCTGTCTTGTCTAACTACCCGTGGCCAGGTAGAAATTTCTCGACCGGCGATTCGCGAAACCGGCCGGCTGGAAAAACGACCGGGCAGAAATTTTTCCGACTGGTACCCAACGGTACGTCCGGCGCACCTCTCCACTTTAATTTAGCAAAATTTTTTATGTCATATTTTTGAAAAATCTAATTTTTGCGACCTGATTAGAGTTACACGTAAAATCACAATGCTCTTTACGCTGCAGTTATTCTACAATATAAAACAAATACTTAATATTTGTCAACCGGTGCCAACAACTACCAGGCAGAGCACCCTGACTAGCAAAGCTCTCTGGTATAGGCTATCCAGAACTATTAATGGCTCGTTCACGATAAGTTGTGTGCAGCCTGACTTTGTCTTGTCCGGCTATCAAAGTATACTGAATCGACATTTCTATAGCATGAGCTAGCTCTACGTTTTTTCTTGCAGCCGTATGTAACTCTCTGGATAATCTGTCTAGTCTTGGCTGACTATATAGGAGAGATTATGGTGTCCTGGCGGACTGATTTATGAAGGTAATGTTTTGATTTATAATATAACAGTAAAAATTCAAACTTTAACAGTTTCCGAAGCGGGAAATTCAAATTTTGGCAGAAATACATCGTGAAGAGATTCAAATTTTGGACAAGTACAACTCTTGACAGACGCCAATGTAATGAATTTAAATTTTGGCTCGTGTTTGGCTATAACCAGGATAGACTCTGTGGCATAAAATTTATAGTCAGCGCAGACTTTTCATGCAAAACGTCGCAGTCACGTAATACTCCGCTAGTTGTCCAGGGTGGCTAGCAAAGCTACACGCGGAAACGGTGTGCGCCTGGGACTGTTGGATAACTTAGAGTCTTTTGCACACAAGTTAACTTGAACTCCCCATAACAGCAATCGTATAAATTTAATGTTACTCGTAATATACATGTTTCTACCATTAATTCCTTATTTCTCGACCCACTAATGAAGTATATTGCCATATTTAATGCCATATTTACAATACGGTGGCTATACCATTTGTTTAGCTTTTTAGCAGCCTCACTTTCTGCCTCCAAAGTTAACAATTGTTGGCAGAAGCCATAAATTGCATATAGAAAATATGCATCATGATTATACTAATGATAATATTTTGTTCCCATTCGTGTCGGTTTCTTGATTTTTGCTTATAAGTTTTTTTACCATTTTCTTTCTCACATGAATTAATGTGCATTTCGCATGGTGGCAAACGTTTGCCACATGGCCAGCTTAGAACCAGGATGATTTCCGTACGATCCTTGTAGGCTAAAGCCACTACGCTACTTGCGAACTGTTGATCGGTTTGTTTGGGAATCTCGCGACGCGAGCGAGTAACAACGCACTTCTTAGGACACACTAGCTCAGCGCATTGTTTCATAATGTAAGTTATATATTTGTTACTCTACTTGAACCGCAATGGTATATCTGCGCTGTTACATGAAACTTGTACAATCGCAAAGTTGTAGGTATCGATGGGGACCATAATATCATGGTTCACTTCATTTTTTCGATCCGAATATATATTGTAATATCGTAAATTATAGATTAAACTGTAATTATATAAAAATTATAAATTGTAAGTTATGTTATATCAAAAAAAACTGAGAAAACCCCAGTGGCTAAAATAGGTCATTGGAAGAGTACATGCGATACAGATTTGCTATGCTTGTGCAAAATTAACATGGCAATGGAGTTTAATAGCATAAGTCATTTGCATATTCATTATGTGATTGTTTTGCCTTTCTCCAGTGCACCCCCACAAGCATTCTTGTGCAATTATTAATAACTTTTGCATATGATTGTAGTTGCTGAACATCCTTTAAGTCTGGTCTAATGCATTAGTTATAATGTAAATATTAGGTTTTAGTTTTCTCACATCATTCATTGCGAATTTAAATAGTCCAAGATATCCCGCTATGTATTGGGCAGCTTCGGTTTGAACTGGTATCGATAATATTTTAATCGGATATATATTTTGGTTGTTTGACAAACGACACTAAATAAATAAGTGTAATTTACATAAGTTGTTTGCTGTTTATTCTATGCAATTTCTATTTCATAAAATTTAAATAAGCTGCGATTCCTTATACTGTAATAATTAATATGAACAAAATAGTTAGAGGGCAGAACAAAAATAAGGGGACAGGACGAAAATTCTGTATAGTCAGGGGACAGGACATAACTGGGAAGCTTGTCTCAATTAAAAGCGCGTACAAATGTTGATGCAGAAATGGGCCATACCATGCAAAAATATATACAATTTACGGCTGCACGAGTGTTCCACTCTTTTTCAAGGGTTATCAAGAACTCTTGATGTTATGCAACGACAGTTCGTTTGAAATTTTCAGATTTTTAATCTTAATAAAATCAATGTATAAACGTATTATCTATAAGTAAATCAATGTATAAAAGTGTTATCTATAATATCACAATTGCGTTGAGAAGGTCAATTTAAATAAATACAAAAGCTAGATATATTTGTGGATAGCCGCCGTCCATATTCAGACCGAAGTTTTAAGTATGTCGTAAGTATAGATTTAGAATTAATGACGAGGAATTGACGTGATTAATCTAAGAGAAGCGAATGTAAAATTTGAGTGCTTTACGATTAGTCATCTGTGCATCTTTCGTGTTCAAATTAACAGTTGTACGGTAAAGTACAAACTGTTTGCAAAAATGAAGATTCATTGCTTAGTTTTTAAAATGCGTCCTTTACAGAGAAATGTGTCCATTTACTCGACTTCGTCAGCATATACACACGTGTGTATGGAAACATTACATTCGATAGTACGTAACAACCTTCGTATGTTGTTACGCAAAGCGGGTTCTGTGTAACAACTTTGGTGCATTGTACGCATAACGCTTGTGTGTAACAACATTGATAATGTATAATTGCTAGTTTTATAACGACAAACTAACGTTGTTACGAATACTTTTAACCATACACACTCACGGCCCGAGGCCTCAGGGGATGGGGATGTTAGCCATGCCACGGGGGCGAGATGTCGGTTTTCGGCCACCAAAAGCGGGTAATGACTCGCTTACGATAAGTTGACAGCAGCCTGACTTCGTCTTGTTCGGCTATCAAAGTGGATTCAATGGACATTGCTATAGCACGAGCTGGCTGTACGTGTTTTCCTTGCAGCATCATGTAGCTCTTTGGATAATCGGTCTAGTCTAGGCTGACTATATAGGACAGACTATAGTGTCCTGGGTGACTGATTTATGTGGTTAACGTTTTGATTTATTCTATAGCAGTAGAAATTAAAATTTTAACAGTTGCCGAGGCGGAGAATCCAAAATTTGGCAGTGCTACATCGTGGAAGCTTTTAAATTTTGGACAAATACAATTCTTGACAGACTCCAAGGTATGAAATTCAAATTTTGGCGCGTGTTTTAGCTACAGTCGCGTCGTATAACAATTCATAGTCAGCGCAGACTTTGAATGCAAAACCTTGCAGTCATGTAAGACTCCTCTAGTAGTCCGGGGTGCCTAGAAAAGCTATATGGGGAAACGGTGTTGGACAACTTAGAGTCATTTTGCACACAACCTATCTTGAACGCCCGGGAAGTCGGATGGCGCTGGAAAGGGTGGTGTTGCTGAGCCTGAGGCAGATTGCGTCGCTTCCAATTTGGGATTGGGATACGGAAGTCTCCACGAGGCGGTTTATGCCTCGGGGAAATAATCTTTTCTCCGCCTATAAGCATGTACAGGAGTTCATTATGAATACACTAAAATATGACTAAATCCAAGGTGTAATTGCTCGTTCACAGAATTGATGCACCCATCTAGTCGAAAATTTTTGTTACATATGAGGTGTCATACATAACGGTGTTGCATACGACATGTCGTACGTAACAGAGTTATCCTTTTATTATTATTCTCATGAATATTATTCTTTAAAAATTTAAGATTATTTAAAAAATATGATATATAATGAATTAAAATGGGATGTTTTGGGAATCCATTTTGTATCATTATCTCTTTATGCATGGATCTGAGACAAGTGTTGGTTACTAAAGCTCTAGATTTCGTGCAGACGAACATAAAAGAGTGCAACACTTTTGATCTGATGTCTGTGCTTTGAGATAGAACTGAAAAACAATTTATTTTTCCACTGTCACAAAACGGAAGGGTCCCATATTTAAAGGGTTTCTACTGTACCTCATAGGTATGCTACGTAGATTAAGCCCATATAGGATCACAAGACAGAGTATAGGATATCCTGAGATTCAGTTATCCAATTCATTAACTGATATGGGCAATATGATTTAACAAGATTTTATGTTTTTTTATTTATCCATTAGTTTATATCCATTTTGTCATTCATGGCGTTGTGCGTTTACACCAGTTTTTTGTTAGATATAAATGGTTAATGCCACATATAATAAACTATTACGACAAATACGGCGCATATGCGTTTAACATTGCAAGCGCCACAGAAGTGGCACAGTCTGAAAATTCACTTACAGGGGATACATATTATGTGTAAAGTCAACCAACAACTGGCCAAGGTAACCTTGAGGGACTTTCCAAATTCTGGGAATTTCATAAAATCAAAATTCCCAACTTCCGGGAATTTGACAACATTTAGGCAATGTCAGAATCTAATGAAACGAAATTATTGAATTTCGGAATCTGGGAATTTTGGAAATGTTCGAATTTAAGGAATCTAGGAATTTGGGAACCTAAGAATTTCGGAATCTGGGAATATTGAAAATGTCGAAATTTAGAATCGGGAAATTTTGACAACTTAGTGAACCTTAGAATTATTGTATGTCAGCCTTCAGGTATTGTCGGAACTTGAGAACAGGGGGAATATTTGAACTTGGAAACTTACATATTTGTAAAATTTAGGAACCCGAGAATTTCGAAATTATGATAAAGCCGAGAATTTGGGAATCTGCAAATTTTGGAAACGTCTGAATTTAAGGAACCGGAGAATTTGGGAATCTGGGAATTTAGGAATTTTGAAAATGTCGAAATTTATGGAAACTGGGAATGTTGGAATTTCGGAACATGACAGTCTCGGTACAAGCAAATTTATGGAACCTAGGAATTTTAGAACTTGGAAACATGGAAATAGTGACCGAAAATTTTTGGAATTTGAGTAAACTGAAAAATGTGTGAATTCATAAAAATGGGAACATGCTCAATTAGGAAAATCAGGCAGTTGTAAATGTGGTATTTGTGGAAATCCTGGAGTTGGTTCTGAAGTCAGTAACTAAGCCAAAACAGAATCTCTGGGAAATGTGGTTAATTATAATATTGAGAATATTGGAACTTTATAAGTGGATACTGTACTAGATTTCTAGGATAGAAAACTTGAATTCCATAAACCGTAAATAACATGAAATGGCACAAACGCTGCGAGATTGAATCACATGACTATGTTAGATTTATACACTATTATGACTAGATAAAGCAAGAATATGTTATTCAAGGTAATTGTTAATTAGAATTCGGCTACCACTGTATCTTGGTATGGAAAATGACCATGAATCTTTGATGTTCCATGCGGAAACGGCACGCTGTTTTTGTAGATTTACAACGGTGTGTAACCCTTGCTGTCCTGCTGTGAGGGATAATAAATACAATTTTAAAATCATATGAGATGGACTCCGTATTAGAAAGGATCAAATTAACATTAAAGTCCTAAGTCAAATGCAGAACAGGACAAAGCAAAAGCTTTACGCTAACTTTCTTCCTTTTACAAGGTGAGGTCTCTGCCTGAAGATAAGCCGAGGTGCCCATGTCACCCTTAGGGAATTCCCGACTTCCCTGGGAAGATTTTGACTATTTATGTGTGCCAAATAGACACACACATTTTCTCAACACTTTTTATTCCATCTTCCTAATTTTCCATGTTCTCGGCTGGGAAATTATTCATTTCTTCCTAGCTGGGAAGATGGGAAATAGGGAAGACGGGAAGTTATTTCCTATCTTCACAGCTGGGAAGATGGCAAATATTTCTAAAATGTTTGCATCTCACAGTTACACGGTTATATTTATTTTTCGGACTTAATAATAATGCTGTCACTTCGCTTTCTGTGTTTCTCCAATATTTGTTGTCATTTAATAATATATTTGCTAATTTGTGTTTATGTTTTTGTAGCTGCCATTAGAAAGTTTTGAAATTCATACTGAGAACAATGGAAAATTTGGCTGCTGTTTGATTAACGAGGCGGTGGCTATTTACCGTCTGTACATTTAGGGAATAATTTTTGCCTAGCACATATTCCGGATTGAGCTAAGCAACGCTTTTTCACAATTTAATAACTTTGCATAAATTTCCCGAATTTAAAAATTTTCGTTCAAAATGTTCCCAAATTAGAGTACCGGTTTTAAACACTTATTACTATGATTTTTGTCATCAGTGCAGTCTTTCAAAAGTTTTGCTATTCGCCACAGTTTATGTCTTAATTTGTTAGATTATGTGTCGCCTGCAAGCCGTCAAGCATGGAGTGTATTATATTTTTCGGCATATTGAATAGGACGATTTGATTATCTGCAATCACTACAAATAGTATATGCCTTTTCTAGTGGTATTCAGTGGGTTTAGGGTCGCTAAACGCGATTCCAAAATATAGTCTGTCTTTGGTTATTGGGTTATGCATTGCGTGCTAGACATCGGGAATTGTTCATATATATTTTTTTCGTACGCTGACTGCAATCATCGAAATCTAAAACTATGCTGAACAATCCCTTTCGTAGAACATCTCCCTGGGCCGCTATGGGGCTGAATATGGTGCGATCATCATTTTCTAGAAAACTGTTTTTCAGATTTCGTTGTTGTTAATGTGTTTGTGAATTCAAACGAGTACTACACGTTCTAAATCTGCTATATAAGGTTTTATCTTGAGTTCGACTGCACCATATTATACCTTTTAAAAGGGTTTCAAGGGTTTTACTGTCGACGAACTTGATTCCAGGAGTGTAGTCTGCCTTCCATTATTAGTTGATGTGTCACGTGCAGGACATCAAGCATGGTGTATATTATATTTTTCGGCACGTTGGATACGCCGATTTTATTATCTACAATCACTACGAATAGTTATAATAATAATACTAACGGATTTATAAAGCGCCAATTTCATCGAAACTGTTACAAAGACGCATAAGCCAACAACACGGTTTAACACAAGTAGGATTAATATTATACCATATTGTATCGTCTATTCCAGGAAATAGGAAAGTTTTCTGTCGAGATTTAAATTTTGCAATTGTAATACTAAAATCACGGAAGCTAGATGGCAGGTTTCCATGCAAGTAGTGCCAGGGAGCTGAAACTGTTTCTGCACGAAACGTCGACGTTGAGTATGCGGCAGCCCGCTAGGAGTGGCAGCACTGATAGATTGATCATGTCGGGGATATGGGACGGTGCGCCGGTAGATATGGCGTTGAAGAGGATGACAAGCATTTTGTACTGTATCCGCTTTTAAACAGGCTGCCAGTGGAGTCGTCAGAGAATCGGAGTAATGTGTTCGCGTCTGCTTGTTTGTGATGCTATCCGGGCTGCATTGTGGAGCAGAGGTCACAGTGGAACGATATGAGACGAGGACATACTGCAACACAGGGCATTACAGTAGTCTAGTCGAGACATGACAAATGCTTGGACGACGCATTTTGCTGTCCGTCAAACCACCGCCGCATTCGGCTAAATTTTTCCTTAGTTGCCAGGTGCAGCCCCGTGACAGAGCAGCTATCTGACAGTCGAAACATAGTCGAGTGTCAAGGAATACACTCAGGATTTTTACATAGTCGGACGGTTGTATTACGGTATTATTAATGTGTAAACATGGCTTGCATGTGTATTTGCGCCTGAAGTATATTAGTACGGTTTTTGAATCATTTAATTTAAGCTTACTGTTATAGAACCAGTTTCGAAGAACGCAAATAAGCTTTGCAGTTTCCTTATGACTTCGGTTGAGTGTTTAGGGTCGAATTCTTTGTAAATTTTGATGTCATCTGCGTAGCAGTGTACGTAAAAGCCGGCTGCAGCTATTAGCTCGACGACAGGCGCTGTATATATGATAAACAGAAGTGGTCCAAGGACGCTGCCTTGAGGAACTCCACAGGACAGGTCCGACTGGGTGGACCGCTAGTTTCCAATGCGGACCTGGTAACTGCGTACTGTTAGGCAGAAAACGGACCTCTTTAGAGATGACTGTGATACGCCGATGTCGTTGCATAAGTATATTATAGTCTACAGTATCAAAAGTTGACAAAAAATCGAGAGATACCGAAATAACGGTGCACCCCTTGTCCATGCTATTCCGAATGTCGCTGCAGATTTTCAGAAGAGCCGTTTCAGTGGAATGGCTTTTCCTGTAGGCAGATTGGAATTTTGGTACGAAATCGTCACTGTGAATATGCTGGACGAAAATAACCCTTTCAATCGTCTTTGAGAGAATGACAGGTTAGAGGTAGGTCGAAAATTGTTCATGTCGAAGATTTCGGCGCCTGGTTTTTTCAATTTAGGTGCCACGATGGCGAGTTTTTCGCGGTCTAGCATCTCGTTGTTGTTAATAAAATTGTTTAACACAGCGGCGATTATGGGACACAGCTCGTTGATATCTTCATTGGTAAAGGTTAGTGAAAGGGGATCCAATGAGCAGTATTTCACACTGTTTGATGTTATCAGTTAGCACACTTCATGTTCATCCACTGCCGTTAGACTGAGTTGCGAGCATGCGATGGCTGGTGAACTGTAAACAAATTGCGTCGCCAGGGGGAAGCTGGACCTGATAGAAGAAATCTTGTCAGCAAAGTACGAATTTGCCACAACAGTCTGGAGCAATCACAGAATGCTGCTTATTAAACAGGATTGAGTTTATGACAGACCACTTGTTTGAATTTGACACGTGACTTAAGAGAGATTGCCAATAACATTTCAATTTTCTCAGTTTCTTGTGACATAGATCGCGAAATCTTGATCTTGCGATATTGTAGCAATCGCCGCCTTTGAGTGTTTTTGTTTTAAGCCATATGCGTTCAATTCGTTTAAGTGACGCTTTAGACCGGCGACACTCTGTATATACCAGGGTGATTCGATCTATCGCTCGCTGTTTTGCGGCATAGTAGTGCATGAAAATCGATCATTTGCTCAAGTATTTCATAGAAGTGTGTAATTCGATCGTTATATGAGCACTCTATAGTTAATGCTTTTTCCAGTGGTTTTCAATGGGTTTTACTATCGACTGGTCGCTGAACACGGTTTCCAGAATATAGTCTGTCTTCGATTGTGATTTGTATTGCGTGCTGGGAGTCAAGAATTATTATACACATATATGATTTTACTACTGAGACTACAATCATCGAAAGTTATAACTTTGCTGAACAATGCCTTTTGTGGGACATCTCCTAGGGCAGCTGAGCTGTGTGCCTGAATATGGTGCGATAACCATTTTCTAGAAATCGGTTTTTTAAATTTCGTTGTTTTTACTGTGTTTGTGAATTCAAACGAGTGCTACACGTTATAAATCTGCTATATAAGTTTTTATCTTGAGTCCGACTGCACCATATTATACCTTTTGAAAGGGTTTCAAAGGTTTTACTGTTGACGAACTTGATTTCAGAATTGTAGTCCGTCTTAATTTTTTAGGTTATCTGTCGTGTGCAACCTATCAACCACGGATATATTCAGATAATTAAATATTTATCATATCTGCTCCAAACTCTGGCTGATTAGGAAATTTGAGGGAGAAACAGAGGCTTGAGAAAGAAATTTGTTTTGAAGCAAAGCCATGTAAGTGGTTCAACCAGAAATCTGCTAAATTGTTCAATGCTGTATTGTATATAAAATGACATGGTTTGCATGAACATACTCGCATAACGAATGGTTGGCACGACGTAATGCGCCACGTGCCCGCAGAGTTTTTTGCATTCGCGTCCTAAATCTATGCCATACAGTCTTCTTAATATTAAAGCGTTTTGTTGACGGTATCGGCAGAAAATACGTGTTTGACCATATGTTGGGATCCGTTTTATGCGGCACAGTATTTTTTATTTTTATGGCATGCATCCAACTAAACTGGCTCCGCTGCCCCAACCGTCCTAGCAGAGTCACCCCTCGTTCTTGGATGTCTACCATTCTACTTATTACCCGCGGATCAGTTTGCTATATTAAAGAAGGATCTGTTTAGAAGCTTCTATCCTTTGGTTGCGTAGAGTAACCAAAAAAACTTGCACGAGACCGCGTAAGAACCCGGTCAATACAAAAACGTAGCCAGGAAGGCATGGTGCGCCGGGCATCCACCTCTGAAATAACACAGAAAAGTGAAGTTCACGGTTATGTGTTATAGGTGAAAGGCACGTTTACGCTGTGGATTCCTTAGCACATTCAGTGCCCTTCCGCGCAAAAGTATCTGGCTACGCCCGTGGGTCTTCAAAACAACACTGCTTGTTCATTTGGCCTTTTTTCGACATGTAAGATTTAGTCGCCGGTTGAAATAAAATTACAATACAAATACAATCGATTAATATTTGTAAACGTTTGGAGTAAACACTGGGATACTTGACCTCCGCACAGCAAGATAATGGCGCAAAAATAGACCCTGTGGAACCGCAGTGCCCAAAATCTAGTGTAACATGAATGTCAAGCTAACTGTCAAGGGTTCTTCATCATATTAACTACATTAAATTGAACGATTGGATATTGGCGAAAAAGTGGACTAAGCACGTTCAATGTAACATATTATTATTACAATATTAATTATTATAACGTAGGGAATCGCAGCTTACTTGAAATAGGGAATCGCAGGTTATTTGAATTTTATGAATTAGAAATTGCATAGAATAAATAAAATTTGGAAAATGCTACAACCCTCAGCTTTAGGTGTGATGCGACTGATCAAAAAATACTAATAGGCCAAGAAACAGCTAATGTAAATTACACTTAATTTATTTATTAACTGTCGTTCCTCAAAACAACCAAAATATAAAATTCCATTAAAAATATTATCGATGCCAGTTCCCACCAAAGCTGCCAAACTCATAGCGGGAGATCTTGGACTATCTAAGTTCTGAATGATGTGAGAAAACTAACAACTAACATTTACATTATAACTGGAGCATTAGATCAGACTTAAAGGATATCCAAGAACTATAACCAAATGCACAATTTATTAAAAATGGCAAAATAATGCTTGTGGGAATGCACTGAAGAAAGGTAAAACATTCGTCTAATGAGTAAGCAAATGACTTATGCTATTAAACTGCATTGCCATGTTAATTTTGCACAAATAAAGCAAGTCTGTATCGCCTGTACTCTTCCACGGGATTATTGTAGTAATAACTGCACCGTAAAGAGCATTGTAATTTTACACATAACCGTAATCAGCTCGGAAAAATTACATTTTTCAAAAAATATGACAAATATGAAAAATTTCGCGAAATTAAAATGGAGAGGTGCGCCAGCCATACCGCTGAGTGCCAACGGGAAAAACCTCTGGCCGGTTGTTTTTCCAGCCGGCCGGTTTACCGGCTCGTCGGCCGAAAATTTTCTACCTGGTCACGGGTGGTTAGATACAGCTCGGCTCGACAGCGACAAAAACCATATTTTACACTTCAGCAATGTATTAGTTTTCCATCGACACCTTCAGTTCAAATCCTTTGTCCATGTTCGGTCATCCCACTCACTTTTAGCAATGCTGTAAGGTATTGACTTGTGTAATTTTAGCTTTGAGAAGGTTATTTTGTTGTAAACCTTTTATGTATATGTCATGTCTGCTATTCGTTTTGAATTTCTGTACATACCAATCTTTTCATAAAATTAAATTTTATGATTTGTATTGCCTAAACTCTGTA
This sequence comes from Trileptium ribeirensis, assembly GCA_030248225.1. Lineage (NCBI taxonomy): Eukaryota > Metazoa > Nematoda > Enoplea > Enoplida > Thoracostomopsidae > Trileptium > Trileptium ribeirensis. The sequence goes on from JASANE010023414.1 coordinate 13,237, forward strand.
AGTAGAAGCAGGACTATAATATGAAAATGTGGATTTTGGACTTTCATCCTCGGGAAACAGTAAAGAGTACTGTGTCAGACTCCCGATAATATATATTATTTTCTAAATTTATGCTACGGTGATCGGATTCTAGTAATTTAGTGATTCGCAACAGTCAGGGAAGTCGTCTGCTAAAAGTGGCATTGTCAGGCTTTCCGAATTCCGGGAATTTCAAACAAATTTCCAACTTCCAATAATTTCTAAAATACATTTCCGGAAAGCCTGAATTTAAGGAATGTTTGGAATTGTAATTTTCTAGTTCAGAACTTACGGAATTTTGGATTTTGACAATCTGTGATTTGAGTATCTGGGAATTTAGGAATCTAGGAATATTGGAATTTAGCAAATGCAATTTAGTGAACATAGGAATTTGGGAATTTAAGACTATTGGAAGTGTCGGAACCTTGGAATTTGGAAACCTAACAATAATTTCCGGATTTATGAAACTCGGGGCCCAAGTAACCCTGAGGGGCGGAAATAAAATGCAGGCCATACCGTTCTCGATGTACTAAGCCTAAGCTAATGTGCTTATATGAGACATACACTAAGCCTAAGTCGGGCTGCTGCCGCCCCCCGAACCCCCCGCTCTAAGCTGTTCATTTTCCTAGCGTTATAACGTACCGCCCCTCAGGAATACATTGGCCGAAACTCGGAATTGTTATATTTGGGAATTGGGGAACCTGGGAATTTTGAAAAGGTCGGACTGTATGGAACTTGGAAACATGTGAATTTAGAATCTCTAAATGTGAGAATTTATAGATCCTGGGAATTTTAGAATATAGTAACCGAGAAATTTAGGAAGCTAGAAAGTTTCATAATGAAGAGGCCTTGGGAATATTGAAGTTGGGAAGTTCGAGTAAACTGAGAAGTCTGGATTGCAAGGGCATCTGGGAATCCGCGAATGAGTGAACTTGTACGATTATTAGGAAATACGGAATTTCTGACTTCGGTATTGGTGTTAAACAGGATGATAAATGAGTGCCTAAGCCAAAATGGGAGCTAATAGAGATTTGGTTATTTATAATATTAAAACGATTGAAATAATTGAATGTTGTAATGCAGCGTTTACGTTATAAAGGACCCCCCATGTGAAAGTTTTGTCCACCCTGGGTGACTGTTCCATCATCAATTATATGGTGTCCTGGACACCATGGTGTTTCTGATGGTATTTTCAGATGGTATACATAGGCAGTGTACTGTCGGCGATAGTATGGTGTAGACTGCACCATAAATTTTATATGGTGTTAGCTACACCATGCTGTTATTTACACGCAATATATAATGGGTTTGTGTATGGTGTCCTTGACACCGTCAGTAAAAAACAGTAGATAGATTAAGATGGGATAATGTGCAAATCTTTTGCATTTCATAGTGTGGGTATATACCGTATACCAATGGATGGTGTGGTCTAGACCATAGGGAGACAAAACTTTCACATGGCGGTCCTTTATAACGTAAACGCCGCATAACGCTAGTAGATTACCAATTTCGAAAATTGATGCAATAAAGGGTAAATAATACTAAAGTGTGGGCATTACGGCCTTAGTTACGAGCGTTTAAAATCGTTGGGACTGCTTAAATTTCTATTGCATCCTGAATTAAGATGGGATAATGTGCAAAAAGCTTGCTGCCCCATTAAAGTGAATGCTTAGATTTTTTCAGTTAGGCCGTTGCCTATCGCAAGCTGCCCGAGGAAACCTGAAATTTGGGAAACATGGGAGTGTGGAAACTTTTAATTCAGGGAACCTAGGAGTTTTAGAAAATATCGATAATTTTAAATTCCTTCGGGAACCTGGGAATTTTCAAAGTTAGGGAATGACGAAATTTCGGGAAGCTGGATCTGTTGAAAATATCGATGAGATTCCTGCGGGAATTCGGAAATTTACATTTCGCGAAATTCCGCGGAGTTTGGGAAGCCCCTCAGGGTTACTTGGGCCCAACAACTAATAACAAACTGAGTGCAAAGCCTATTCACTGCAATTGCTGTGTAAATACCCAACGCAATTTTATACAGTTGTGGAAATCTAAAATGACCTACGTCGATTGAGACAACAGAGTTTTATTGAGGGTTGATATTAATATTGTGTTCCGCTAACCATATATGTAATCCACTTGGCTTGTAGGTGTATAGCTTGTATGCTATATAACTTACCGTTGCCGTATATGTAATCGTTCTATTATTTAATAATTCTAGCCCCTTAGCCAAACCGATTATATTCCCGCTCTGCTGCACTAAGGGCCAAAATCGCGGAAGATTTGCATACGTATCTGTAACAATATATGCATATATACGCATATGTATACATATATATGTGCACATATATAGGTGTCCAAGGTTGATCGGCCTAGAGAAGTGAAGATGGTCCCGGCGATGGGTAAATGTTTGCAATTTTTATACACGTAGTTTTTTTAATTTAGCTAAATTTTGTCATTTTTCACCTATTTTAGCCGGATTTTGTTTACATTTTCCCAATTTTTTGCGAATTTTCTCAAAGTTGTGAGAGGACCATGCGCGGGCTAGGCTGATGAGGAGTATGCATCCTCAGGGGTAATTCCGTAAAGGCAGTTTTGCTGTAGTCGCAGGTGCTAAAATATATATAAATTAGCTTCTACATTAGCTTGAACATTACTGCGATATAAAGATCTTCGTATACTCAAAGCTTCTACGGGCACTTTTGAGTTATTTTCTAGCCACCGGATCTTAGTTGTCAATGTGAATGATAACGAATTTTTAACAAACTTAGGAACCAGCCGAATCTTAGTTGCTACCGCAGCACGCAAGCTATAGATATGGTGTATATTTATGCGCGCTTGGTGTAGATATGCTCGCAACTAGTGCTCGTTTGATGTAGATATGAACGCTGGCTGTAGATATGGTCGTCGCCATTGCGTACTAACAATAGATATAGTCGCAACCATTGCACGACGGCTGTAGATATGGTCGCCACCGGAGCACGTGGCGCGTAGAAATGGTGGTCAGTTTTCGTTTGAAATGTGGTAAAGATTGTGCGTTATTAGCAAATCGCGTGCAATGGCAGTGCTTCGCGCACGTTTTGCGTGACACCATAGCTCGTGGGCGCCTACACTGTGCAGCTTATACATGCATCTGAATGCAAACAACCCAAAACACCGAAATCCTTGATCACATGATCTGCCTTAGCAGCCGAAATAGGTGGAGAGCGGGATTATCGCCTGAGCCTCGGACCCCTGTGCAAGACGCCGATTGCCTCCTCCTGCGGGAACTAGCCGATGTGCCTGAAACTTTGCAACCCCTGACCTGCGTGGAGGCTGAAAACTGACCGCGCACCCCCGTGGCAGGGATACCATCCCCCATCATCTGAGACCTCAGACCTTGAATAGGTATGGTTAAGACTGTTTGTAACAGCATTCTATTGTTGTTATAAACCTGCGAGTGCACGTAACAACATTCGAACATAACAACGTAATGTTGTTACTTACAAGCCCTTAAACGTAACAATGCACAATGTTTTTGCGCTAAACCCCCGCATGGCATTATAACTCACGAAGGTTGTTACTTACTATCGAATGTTATGTTTCCATATACACCTGTGTTAATGATGTCGAGTAACTGTACACATTTCTCTAAGAATAACGCAAACTGCCTTAATTAGTTGAGTCCAATGGTACCACAATCAACGCTATCTCTATCAGCAATTGACAAAATAATGATGAATCCTTAACATACACCCAAAATCACAAACTTTTCTTCCTTTTGCAAATCATTAAAAAATTGCCTGTCGTATCATTGTAACGGTTTAGTTTATTAATAAAAATAAACATATCGTTCTTTTCTGGTTATAGCATTCGAAATCCACATTACCGTGCTTTGAGTCATTTAGCCGCACAAGTCATTACGAAATTACTAGGAATTGAAATTTTAACGCGCCTTAGATTCTAAAACGAATAATTTCAAAATCATTTTATCAAATTATGACAAGACTGTGATAGTTATGTCACACAGTATTATACTGGCTCAGTATGTGTTGTCGCGGTTAATATTGGCTCCTTTTGTCCCACTTTTGGGGGAATACAACAAGTTTCCACTTCTTTCCTGTCTAATCAAACCAAACTTTCCAAAGATAAATTAATATAACCGTTGGTTGGGTTAACTCTAAAAGTTTACAATTATTAATTGTTTGAATTTGTGTCGTATTTTTTTGCAAATGGCGACTAAATTTTACATGTTGAAAAAATGCTAAATGACAAGGCAGTGTTGTTTTGAAACCCACGGGCGTTGCTAGACACTTTTGCGCGGAGGGGCACTGAATGTGCTAGGAGAGCCACAGCGTAAACGTACCTTTTATACATAATACATAACCGTGAACTTCACTTTTTTGTGCTATTTCAGAGGTGGATGCCCCGCACTCCATGCACCTCCTGGCTACGTTTTTGCATGGACCGCGTTTATAATGGTCATAATTTTATAAAAACCAAAACATCTAAACAGATCCGTTTTGGTATTGCAAACACATCCGCATGTAGTAAGTGAAATAAGAGACAACCAACGAGGAGGGGTGACTCAGCTAGGACGGTTGGGGCAACGGAGTCAGTTTAGTTGGATGCACGACATAAAAGTAAAAATTACTGTACCGCATAAAACGGATCACAGCCTATGGTCAAACACGTATTTCCTGCCTACACCGCCAACAAAACGCTTTAATATTAAGAAGGTTGTATGACGTAGACTAAGGAAATAACTCTGAGGGCACGGGGTGTATTACGTCGCTCAAACCATTCGTTATGCGAGTATGTTCATGCAAGTTACCACGAGTGCACCTCAAACCAGGCCATTTTGTATATGCACACAGGATTGAGCAATTTAGCAGATTTTTGGAGGAACGACTTACATGGTTGTCCTTCAAAACAAATTTATTTCTCAAATTTCTGTTTGCCCCTCATATTTCCTGATCAGCCGGTGTTTGGGGTAGATATGACAAGTATTTAATTATCTAACTGTACATATATAAGTGATACTACACAGTAATTGGCAAGTATTTAAGCCATTAAAACCTGTTTGGCAGTTGGCAGTATTGATTTGCTTTTTTGTTACATTTTCTCGCTTGGAGCTACCTAGTTGCAGTGCTGTTATCTAAGCCTTGACATAAAACTGGTCACTCGCGCAGCAGGGAAGAGACCAGTGTGGCAAGCAAAATCTGTGCCTAGCGACTATTGCAACGTTCCACATTCAGCTTTTTTAGGCATCACAACAATAAGAATCCACGGACAATGCATTAAAGCCAACTCGACAGTCATTTTAGTTGAATATTAAAACGTAGGACATAAAAACCGAAATAATTTCAATTTTTATAAATTGTATGGCGCAAAAGTCCATGAGCGCGAGATGTGCCAAGGTGATAGGAGCCATTACTGTATAACATAGCGTTGCGATATTGTTACCCTTCAACAAAGAAGCTTGAAAAGCATTTCATTGTTTGGTCAGAAATAACAGCTTTAGGTAAAATAAGAGCCCTGTACTGGCTGCCCACGATATAGGGTTTGTGATATTTTAGGCTATATAGGACCACTGCTGTGATTAAATCTCTGGATCAGAGTTAACGACTAGATAGACTGCAATTACAGCTTTATATTTCATGAATATTCTACCTTATTCACGACATTATTTACAGTGATTTGAGTTTTCGTGCTAACTTCAGTATCACTCATTTTGGAAGGCTTTTTACATTTTTGTTTATGGCCGCATTAACGTATGATTGCACGAAACTGATAATACAAAAATGATGCGTTTTCGGTTAATCCAGATTCAGTTCACCGAGAGAAGATGTTTAATCCACGCTACCAGAAATATATATTAACGTATGTTTGCATAAAACGGTTAATACGAAAATGATACGCATATGGGTGTTCCGGATTCAATTCACCAAGGGGGAGTATATTTCACCCTACCAGAAATATACATTAGCGTATGTGTGCATTATTAATACATATTGTTCATCAATTTAGTGAAATCAGCGGGACAATGCCTTTTACGTGCTTCGACAAGGTCGTTGGGTTTCTTCAATTTTTGTACAATAAAGATTTTATGATGTAGATCATTCTAGAAAGTTGTAAAGACATTCACAGTACACTAACAGTGTATCGAGCAAGCTCATTGTTCTCTAAAAGCTAAACCTGAAGCAAGACTGTTAAATATTTACAGTTCAAAGTTAAGGAATTACCAGATTACAAGATTTTGATTTTAAATGATCTAAATAACTTTAGTTCTACGAAAATCAATTCGGTCACCTCTTCTCCATGTTTGGGCGTAATTCCTTAAAAAGTGCACCACAGACGCATACTTTGTGTTTTGTCAAACTAACTTCTTAATTTGGACCTAATATGTGAAGTAACCCGGATGGCTTCCCAAATTCTCAGAATTTTAGGAAATAGCGATTCCCGAATCCCGGGAACGTCTTATAATTATAATCCACAAATTTCAACTCAACATTAAAAGTTCCAGTGTCATATATTTCGTGCTATTGCAGATATGCCTTTGAAATTCCGTAATTTCGCATGAATTTAAAAATATTTGTCAAACCCCTATGAGAATTTTGCCAAGTGACATTTCTTATCTCTTAGATATGATCACGGCGGTAGTTACGTTATATATCATTCGAGGACTAACAGCTTAGGGCAGTTGCTTTGGGTAGCACCATCCCTCGACTTATGTTTAGGCAGAGACCACACCTTGTAAAAGGACGAAAGTTAGTTTGAAGCTTTGGCTTTTAATTCTTATTTTGTACCGTTCTGCCTTTGGCTTAGGACTTTAGCCTCAATTTGATCCTTTGTAATACGGAATCTACATCAGCGGATTTTAAACTTGTATTTTTATTATCTCCACAGCAGAAGAACAGGGATTTAACTTGTATCTTCCTTTGTTTATGTGGTTACACAACGTTGTAAATCTACAAAAACAGCGTGCCGCTTCCGCATGCAAAGTCAAAGATTCATGGTTAATATATGCCAAGTGAAAGTGATAGGCAAATTATAATTAACAATTACCTTGAATAAAAGATACTTGCTTTATCTAATCATACAGTGTAAATCTAACACAGTCATGTGAATCAATCTCACAGCGTTCGTGCCATTTTCTGTTACTCACGGTTGATGAAATTCAAATTTTCGACCCCAACAAAAAGTAGTTTTGTCTCCACTTTTAAAATGTCAATGTTCTCACTATTAAAATTAACCAAATCTCCCAGAGTTTCTGTTTTGGCTTAATCACTGACTTCAGAACACACCAATTTATACCACATTTACAACTACCTGATTCCTAATTGTAAATGTTCTCATTTTTACAAATTCGCACATTTTTCAGTTTACTCAAATCCCCAAAAGTTTTCGGCTCATTATTTCCAGATTTCCAAGTTCTAAAATTCCTAGGTTCCATAAATTCGCCTGTATCTAAAATGTATGTTCCAAAATTCCAACATTCACAGTTTTCATAAGCTTCGACATTTTCAAAATTTTTAAATTCTCTGGTTCCCAAATTCCCAGGTTCCTTAAATTCGAACATTTCGAAAGTTTGCAGATGGCCAAATTCCCTGCTTTTTCATAATTCTGAATTCCCAGGTTCCTAAATTCCACAAATATGTAAAGTTTCCAAGTTCAAATATTTCCCGGTTGTCAAGTTTCGACACTACCTGAAGGCTGACATAAGCTAATTCCAAAGTTCTCAAAATTCTCAGATTCCAAAATTCCCGAGTTCCCAACATTTTCAATGTTTCCAGATTCCAAAACTCTTAGGTTGCCAAATTCCCAGATTCCTTAAATTCGAACATTTCCAAGATTTCCAGATTCCAAAATTCCCTAATTTCGTTTCATTAGATTCTGACATTGCCTAAATATTAATAAATTCCCGAAAGTAGGGAATTTTGATTTTATAAAATTCGCGGAATTTGGGAAGCCCCTCAGAGTCACCTTGGCCCCTTCGACAATCGCTTGGGGTCCAGACAAACGGCGAGGAAATAATATCTTTTGTCAAGTTTGCTAGGCATTGCTGATCAACCAGGTGGTTACAAACTCGCGAATATCAATATTCCTACGGTTTATGGCCATCCAATCAGGGTTTCCATATTGGTGACAGGCGTTATCACGTGCACTATCCAGAAATATCCATTGGACATCAATAGCAGTTGAGTTCTGGCTCAGGTGATGCTCGTCGACCCTCCATTATTGTTCCCAGAACGGGTCAGCATTGATATTTTGATTGATGTCGACTATTACTACGTATTTGTTGGCAGCAAACCGCTACGGTTAGATGACGGAAGTTTCCTTATCCAGTAGAGACTTGGATATATCGTTGCGGGAAAAGTTCCCGGCAACGTTGTTCAAGCATAAGCCGTCGTACTGGTTTGTTTGGACGTCCAATCGCGGAACGTCAACATTGAACGATTCTGGCAGCTATACGACGTTGGCATCAAAGACGATTCTTACCAGGAGGACCACGACAAAGCCATCGCGGAATTTAATGGACTGGTTCGTGTTGTTGATAACTGTTATTAGGTCACATTTCGGTGGAAGTGTTTCAGTGATGCTGATCCGGATCTGCCATCGAATAATATTCGCGGACCCGTCATTCTACAAGATCTGTGCGGCATGATATTACGGTTCCGTTTGCATCAGGTGGTCATCGTCAGTGATGTGGAAAAAGGTTGCCGCCATGTCGGTTCGCAGCCGCAGGAACGGGACGTTACACAAGGTCCTTTGAAGGATGTAACGTTGCCGGTATCTGCTCACAACACGATGGTCCTCCGGTTCATCACAGTCCCGTTTGGCTTCGTCTCCAGCCCTTTTTTGCTCGGGGCTGTAATCTCGCACCATTTAGGTTTACAAAACGTTCGGTTTGCCGGTGATATTTAAGATAATCTATACGTTGACACCATCTTGGGTCGGCGTCCCAACTCGTCTGTAGCTATCGCTTTCTACGCTGAGGTGAAAAAGTTGTTCATGGATATTTCCATAAACATTCGAGAGTGGTGCTCTAATTCAACAACGTGCTGCAAACAGTTGCCCGACGACGACAAGGGTGTATACGAGATTCCAGCCGTTCTAAGCCTCAAATGGTATACGGCCAGTGACACGATCTCATGTGCGGAAATCAACCACATTGATTATGTCACAACCAAGAGACAACTTCTACAATGTGTGTCGTCGGTATACGATCCCTGCGGTTTGCTGGCGCCGGTTATCATTGCTGGAAAATTTTTGATGCAGGATACATGGCGTCAGAGTTTGGCGTGGGCGTCAGACATTATTGACAATTTTAATTTATCAAGAACAGCCTTGGTCGTGTCGCCAGCCAGCATCAAAACGTGTGTCCGCAAACTTATACGGCGCAGGTGAATACCTCCGATCCTTTGACGAGTGTGGTCGCGCCATCATCAATCTTTTGTTTTGCATGACTTGCCTTACCCCCATGAAACCAATTTCCATTCCACGCCTAGAGCTGATGGCAGTGGCCATTGGTTGTCGATTGGTCAGGTGCGTTGTCGCAGAGTTTCAGATCCCTGTAACGAGGCCAGTTGTGAGATCTGACTCGAAATGCGTATGGCTGTGGATCCACTCAACTAAAATGCTGCCCATCTTAGTGCGCAATCGTGTCGAAGAAATATCTGTTTATAGCAATGCTGAGTTTCGATATGTGACAATGTCGTGCAATCCTGCCGATATGCCATCTAGTGGCACTGATGTTGACAGTTTGCGATAAAACAGATGGTGGTGGCACGGTCCCCATTTTTTGGTGGTTTCGGAAAATGTGTGGGCGGAAAAATCCTTGGGATATCCCAAAGTTGTTGATGGATCAATCGATGTTGCAGTTGGCGGAGACGAAAGGCGGAAACAATCTGTTTTGTCAATTCATCAGAGATGACGCCAGGTGTTGGGAATATCGTTGACATCAACAAGTTTTCCGCTTTAATGCGTTTTCTGAGGCTAACATCTGTTGGTCTTGTTGATCGACGTCGTCGGCGCATTGGTCGTACTGCAACACCGGTATACATTATTACCGATGTTACAACAGGTGATATCGCTGCCGCAGAAAAGCACAGCCAAGCCCAGGCATTTCCAAATTGCTTGAGAAGCAAGGCCACCCACGCCATGGTAGGTTATCTTGGCTTATTTCTTGATGACAGCAGAATAATCAGGTGCATTGCTCGGCTGTAGTAGTGTGATGCCCTTCAATCAGTCAGATAACCGAAGCTGTTGCCGCGAAATTATAGCTTCTCTGATCTGGTGATTCAACATTCTCATGAATGGCTGCACCATGCTGGGACGCGACAGACACTGGCTTAAGTGCGAATTGAGGATTGGATGCCCAACGGTCCGGTCCAAATCAAACGAGTGCTCCGCCATTATATAATATGCCACAAAACAGACATTGCTCCTTTCAGAGTTCCCGATAGTCCGCCGCTGCCGTGGTTTCGGGTCTCACCAGTCATCCTTTTCAGCATGTCGGTATCGACTATTTGGGACCCATGGTCGTTCGGGGTACCGAAAATTTGAAAATGTGGATTTACATTTTCACCTGGGCTGCCACACGGGCTGCCCATTTGGAAGTGGTTACGCATGCAAGTTCTAACAAGTTTCGCCATTTGTGGAGCTCCATCAATCAGTGTTTGGGACAACGCCAAATAGTTTAGGACGGCTGAAGGGATCCTCCAAGGTTGACCAAAGATTCCAGTATTCAACGATATGCGACATCGGAAGGTATCGTGTGGAAGTTCTTAACGGAACTGTCACCTTGGATGGGTGATTCTACGAGCGACTCCTGAGATCGCTCAAAGGGGAAATGCGCAAGTCTCTTGCGAGACGATGTTTGACGTTTAGCAGAGTTGCTAACAATTGTTGTCGAAATTTCAGCAAATTTTTGAATTCCCTTCAGCTGGTGGTCAACAATGCTGACATAGGAGAACCAACGCTCTCGCCATGTCATTTTTGTAACGCCGCGGTAGAATAGGTCTACTATATTTTTCTATTGATTCCGATCTTCCGTTTGGCTGTCGTCTAGCAGGAATTGGTGACCAATTCTTGGAAAAATCACCTGTGGGTCAGAAATGTTTGGACGATTTTTGCAATATTTGCCGAAACGAGTATTTAGCCTCCGTCCGTGAACGAGCTCCACCAAAGTTTGGTGATCGAACCGCAAGCGCTGTTGTTCCCCGGCCGAATGTCATCATGTTGTTGGAAGCACAGCTTCCGTGTTGTCAATGCAAGCTCGGTAGCATTGGTGTTATCCACTCCGGAGCTGACGGGAAGTATCGGTCAGCCAGTGTCAAGCTGTCGAACGGTAAGCGGCTGACGAAGTCCTCAAACTACTGTATCCGATAGAGAATAGTTTTGCTAACGATTCATTGCCGATTGATGCACCAGTAGCACAGCGCAAAGACGTTCTAGGAATTCGGCTGCCCGAAGGGCATGTTTTCAAATCCAGCGCGTAGTCGCGCTGGCTTCCAGTGACTCTGAGTAAGTTTACAATAAAAGACCAAGGCTCTATGATAAGATTCACATTAGGGTCAACATCAATTGCATCAAATCATGTGATACAATTATTTTTTCAGTGTGATCAAATTCATCAACCTCGACAGCCCTTTGTCTCGACTACATGTCTTTGGACGGCTTGTTCCATTACACAATTTCACTGCTATATCGATCGAAATGCAGTACGGTTGCGCATTGGTCATCCAGCACCGCCATATTGACGACGCAGACAAATTCCTGCGTGATGACGCGCTGCGGCGCGATCCTTCGAGCATCAATGGCTGGCTGCGTCGCACAATTCGATATCAAAGCCCCAACAGTATCTTCTTCGCCGACGATATCTTTTATTCCGCAGTGACTTATCTCGTGCAACATGAACTCGACAATGAATTCAGTCGACAAATTGGATGCTTGGTTGACAGTCATCAAGACGGCGCTCAAGTTATGATCAACAGCGACAACTTAGCCCGAACTACAGACGTAACCAACATCATCAATCTCATTGGCAGCGACCAACGCCCGGATTCACCCAAAGCGTGCCACATCTCAGATGGTGAACCAATGGGCAGTTGCATCATCGCCATCATCGTGGTCATCGACATGTTAACCGGCGGTAAACAACATCTCTTCGGCGGCGACCAGCGTCCGGAATCACTGCGACCATGCCACGTCTCAGATAGTCAACCGAGCGACGGTTCGACACCAGTCGGCAGTGATTCGCGGGTTCTATGTGTTGTGCAAAATATTGCATACCACTGACGACGTTGATATCAAATTTTTTCATTTCCGGGTCGGAGTGCTGTGACCATCACTATTGAAAGCAATCCCTTTATTTGTTGGTAGCTGGAGGCGGAATTTGCATATATGTTTGTGTGCAGCGCATATTTAGTGACTAAAATGAAAGATGATGGAAATACAGTTCAATTGTAGTTAATGTTCAACATTTATACAATGGAAGTAAATTTTCATTCCATTTTACTTTTCTTACAATTATTTCTTCACGTTTGTTGATAATTCTATAATCTAGTGATATATGTTCCAGCAAAAGCCGATATAATAATAATACAAAATTTACTGTTGTTTATTGCCGAAATGATTGCACCAAGGTCAGGACCCAAAAAAATTTACAAAAATTTGGTTCTGGGGATATGTTGTAGGCGTTGACCAAACCACCCCATTGACGTAAACCCCTCCTCAAGCTTGTGGGCTCAATACAATTTTGGGGCCAATAACGATTTTGACACGCAAGCAGAATAGCTGTGAAATATCTTGTGAAAATATTGGGGGCGGGCCCCTTTGGCCTTGACCCTAAACTGTGCCCCTTTTACCAATACTTTGCTATTTTGTGCTAAATTTAACCAATTTTCTCAAATTTTGCTAAAACTGCCTAATTTCCTGCATGCCTTCGGCGCGAGATAGCAGCTGATTGAGTCATGAAGAGAAGAGAACCAATATCCAAGTATGGTAACCCCTACCCCTATCCCCTATACAATGTAGTCTAACAAATCTCGACCCTTGGCCCTATGAAAATTAGAATTTCTACGCCTCTAAAATTAATTACCAGTTCTAGAACGTAATTTGATTGTATTGAACAAAAACATAGTTAGTGTTACTATAATATATGCTAATTATAATATAAACTATAATTATATGCTTTAAAAGCCATAGTGACGCAGCCCGTCTATGGCAATGCTATGCTAATCGGACTGTTGAGACTTTACATTTTAGTCATCTCGTCGAATCGAGAACGCGGTTGCCTTAGTGTACCATTTAAGCAAGTTGACGATGCAGCTGGATCACGCTGTAATACGTATACCTAGAGCGAAATCTCGGCCACACTGATGCATGAACTCCAGTAGGATGCGTGTAGTAAATTACGAAACCTACGAATCAAAATCAGTTTTGTTTCTGAGTTATTGCATTTGGTGCCTTTTGGCGCCTAGACTGATTCAAATTGAATTCGATACCTGACAATTTGACTTCACTTGTGAATATTGAAATCTAATTCGGATACATGAATATAAAACCACTCTCCTGACTAAAATAAAGCCAGTAGGATAAATAAAAATCAAGGAAATTTTTGATTTACTTTTGCTAAATAAAGGAAATTTAAAATTATGTAGCGTTGCTCACTATGATTTCGTGTAGTTTGTCAGTTTTAACAAGTGAATTTAAATAGACTGAAATCAGTTTGGTAAATTTAAAATCAGTTGTAGCGCCAAAAAGTGAAATCAAATCAGTCAGCCAAATGCAAAGTGACTTGAATTTGAAAAATGAAATAAATCTGGATCCAGTTTTTGCCATATCACCGTACTCATCCCATTGTAGTTCAAACACATTTATTTTTGTATCGGTGCGAAAGCATCCTGTTTTGGAATCTAAAGCATATCTTTTGCTCATCAGTACAGGAAATACATAGTATTTTTCAAATCTGTAAGTGATATGGGAGCATCGATTTGAAAATTCATCGTTTCCAATTGTGTAGAACAGCAAATTATGGATAATTTAAAGTACAGTCTGTGGTGGGAATTCGCTGTAAAAGGATATGTGCTCGGAAAGCATTTCCTTCATATCGTTTTTGTCACAAAATATAACTAATTAGAATGCTTTGCTTGGTCATAATCAACTTGCAAACGGCAATGTAGAAAAGCAATTAGTTAGATTCCGAGTTGAATTACGTTCAGTTGGTCGTTTTTGTTGAGCGGTGTATAAGTTCGAACAAATATTAGTCATCTTTGATTTCTCATACACCGGCGATTAGAAAAGCTACAAGCTATACCGGTCAGAACAATAACAGATTGTTTATATTCTCAGTTGTGCTGCATTGCAGTAGTCTGTAAGTAACTCAGTATAGGCACGTCGTAATAGAAGCTGATAGCGGGATCACGTCCAAAATTTCAGTGTTCATTAGTTGATGTGCAGCCTGAAAAATATGAAATGCTTCCAATTCTCAAATGCTTTCATCATTATGTACCTTTTTGACAAAGAACGCACGAAAAATTTGCTCGCTTTTCTATTTTTTATTAAATTTGGGGTTAAATACATCGAAATCTTGCAAAAAATTGTGGGGAGTTGTCAGGAGCGGAGCACGCCATTCGAAAGTGGAGGAAGTAACTCAAAGGTGTCGTCATTATGGGAAATTTGCGGGGGGCACAAAGGAAAAACCTGTTTATGACAATTTTTGCCGACCAGTTGGGGTGCCCATGTCTCCCTTGCGTCACCCCTGGCAGTTGTCGCTGTATTATTTTATAGCATCGATTAGTAGATTAGAAAGTTGTACACATTGTTTTAAGTTTTCAAGCTTGTTACTTTGTTTGTATATATATCTACACAGTCCTACAGATTTGTACAATAATACTATATGTATTAACAAAGAATATTCGGCAGTGCTGAATCACGGGGGAATTCGGGGAATCGACCTCAATAAAATTTTTGGTATATTTAGACTCAGCTCGACAAGCTCACTATGACCATTTTCAGAAATTTTTTTTCGATTTTTCTGACTCGGCACCAAGCTACCAAGACGCTAAAAGCCGAAAAACAGTTATCGTTCCAAATTTCAACCTATAACACATCATTCAATACAGCTCGACGAGGCAAGTCTACTGGTGCCAATTTTCACACTTTGGCGAATTATTTAAAAAAGCTAAACAAACTAAAATTCACAAATATTTTATATCTTAAAGCCGATTCATCTTCCGGATTTCACGGACCATAGCCTCAAATCGATCAGCAGCAAACTATTCTGGGTGTGAGCTTCCGCGTTATTAGGATTAACGAACTGTCTATTATCGTGATTAACCCTTTCATGAATGTATGCTTGCGATCGCGGCAATGTGGCAAAGTCATGGATATATGTAACAAACCTGTCGGTGAGTACACGACTTCCTGGGCTCACATGCTAACAAATTAAATGCATGATGACACCGATAGTTCTCGCCGTTACCCGGAAAAGTAGACACCTTGGTGTACCGCTTCCAGCATTCCCACCACCAAGCCATGTTTCCAACGAGGTAGCCCACGTTTATATTTTTGTCGCAAAAACATTGAATCGTCAGTTTGAACGTCAATTTCTGGGCCTCTAGGCATAAGATCTTCCGAACTGTTCCGCTCTTAAACCATATAAATGTGCCGGTCTATGATTCTACCAGTCACATACCGCGTGCTCCGGAACGCCAACTTCATCTACAATGAAACTGCTCCTAAAATTTTTGACGAAACCGACCATAATCAGAAGAATTTTATCGAGGGCCAGTTTACGATTAAAAAAGAAAGAATAAAAATAATTGAAAATTTATTTCGACAGTTTTTACTGCAGGAACGCCACCATTCTACATTATCCTGACGAACCATATCACCCATCTTCGCCAGATATCAAGGCTTTCCACAGCCATATACTATCACTAATTAACTCCAGTTTAGTGAAGCATTCAATAGTACTATCATAGTTTGCCGCTGTTCGGCAAACGACAACAAATTTTACATTCGACACTTCAAATTCAACTCTCCACTCGATAACACTATCTGGTGGAATAATATTATACTTAGTATTTTGGTCTACCGCGGGTAGCCATATATCAAATATAATAACTGAAAAAATACTAAATCGAAGGCTTAGGCTGAAAGATGATCCAGTATTGATTTATCTCACCAGCGTTCGATGGCAACTAATGACTTTTCTGAAGAAACTGAGCACTTAACGAATTTGTTTTACACAGTTCGCAAACTGAATGCTCCTGAACGCTATCATTCATTACTGTGCTACGTTCCTACCAATTATGTTTGTTTTAAGCGCGTTCGGATACGCGACGACACTGTAAAGAACGCTCTTCAGCAACGGTATCGCGGTTCATACGTTTTAAAATATCGTGATAACACTGTTCTGGTCCAACCACCGAGTAAAGGCGACCAAGTCAGCATAGACAGAAGCATAGAGACTTTGTTAATGAACCAGAGACTTCAAATATATCAACAGACTCCACGGTTCGACGGCGATGCTAGCGATAAACTACAGGAAGAAACTGTTGATCTAGCCAAGATGCGAAATTGGCATTGGTGGCCAGTCATGATCCGCTCGCCGAACAGTACCTAACAGGCATCTTATAAAAGGAACTGCCCAATTTAGTTACCGTAAAACTTCTTGTTAGTGGAAGGCACCAAATAGTTGCGGTCGGACAACACATCACCAAATATAACAGCCAAGAGCATACTAATTTACGGCGCGCGTAAGCGGTAATTCGCTCAAACATTCAAACGGTCTCAATAGCTACGCACAGATTTCCAAAGAAAGGGTTTTCACTTCAGGTGCTTATCAAGCGCTGACACCTCTACTTCAAACGAAACGCTTCTGTAATGACATTTGTATACTTTGACCTGATTTGCATATTCGACCAATGCGCTAATGAGGCCGCCGAAGGTGCTATAAATATCGGTGCGCAGTCTGCGTTACAATTCACTTCAAATCGCTCGCTCATTAATGCGTACGGTTTTACTGATGGGGCCATCATCTATTTAAGAGTGATATCGCTGGTCACCTTCAAATCCTCTGATCATTCAATCTGCTACAAGTATTCCTATTCGGTACATTAGCGGCGCAGCAACAAATCCACAAGATAAACGAAGTCCTTGATCGGATCAACAAACAACGATCAGTTCGATCCGAAGAATAGTGGCAAGACCTAGCTGTTACAGGTACAGTAGACCTCAGGCGAGTATTAAACGTTGATACTGACTAATTTTGATTATTGATGTTGGCATTGATACTGATGATAATTTGATAATATAACAATTTTAAAGTTTTGCTAGCCCTTGCCCTGAGGCATTTTGTTCAAACAACTTGCAGGATTTGTCGAATCGGGTTCACAGAGTTTTCACAATAACGTTTTGCAAGCCCTTTTCCTTGGGCATTTTGCTCGAACATCTTACAGGATTTGTCGAATCGGGTTCACAGTTTTTTTAACATAAGTACAATTTATTGTTCATAATAAATAATTTGAACATTTACCACAAAAATTCACACAGCGCATTATAACTTATTGACATTCATTTTATATGTACCATTTAATGTCCGAACTGCAGGTGCGCATCTAGCAACTTGAGAAGGAATACAAAATATTCGCGGACCGCTGAGGGCGTTAATTTAGACTGGAGAGCGTTCGACGAAATTTGTTAAGGTCGATTACATAAAGCAGTGCACACGCGTAGCACCAACGATGACCCGCCAAAAAGCGGGGAGGGGCGTGGGGGGGGGGGGGGGTGCGGAACTTCAACACCCTCATGGAACCGTGAATTTGCGAATTCTGGTACCTGCAATCAAACCCTAAAAATTTATAGACGAAAAGTCACAACGAACGATAACCAATTTTGTTTGCGTTACAATATGACGAGCTTAATTTTTTCCAGAAAATTTTCCATTTCTTAACTCTATTTTTATATGAAGTGATTCATTCGTAACTCACCAACTAGCTTATGGGAACTCAACTACGCATTCCCAGTGATTAAAATCAGTAGGCATATGTTTTAACCGTTGGGTTTCTATCCACGTAACACCAAACATTAATTTGACTCTTCTGCTGCGTGGCTTAGACTTTGAAGTATTCCCTGCCTAAGCTCAACTAATTCAGGTTGAATTCGGCGAATTTGCAGAATCAACCGTGCCTATTAAAAGCAACACAACTGGGCAGCGGTCATGTGACCCCTTTCGCTGAAAACCCAACGGTATCTAGATGTTTCGCTAGGTAACGCTAGGCTATATAAAGCCTAGGTAACACCAAATTTTAAATCCAATTTTAATATATTTTATGCTGCTTGATATTATATGCAAAATATATATTACATTGTACAAAGTATGTATATGACATATACGTATACGTTTCAGTTTTTGTCGCACCGCCAAAACTTTTATTAATTTGTGTTAAATTAATGATGCGACGCTAATGACTTTACCTGTTACAAATTGGTTTGCAAAAACATCCATCTTTGTGGCGGTTATGTCACTTTTTGTCACCCAAATTTAAGTTTGTATAAATTAATTAATAAATAGCAAATAAGATCTTTATTTTAAAAATATTTTAGAAGAGTAAGATAAGTAAAATAAGTATTAATTGCAGTGCTTAGGTGCAGCAGAATATGTTTTTTACAGAATGTTTACCTACGGTTTACTGGGTAGCCGCGATACCGCTTTGATTCGAAAATTTTGACTATAATTCTGTCCGCACGAATAATAACTAATAATACCAATCGATAACGTATTAGCACGAGCCGATGTTGATCGCATCTGCTGAAGCGTATGATTGTTTAGCTTCTCGTTGTTTCGCCCGCGATACGACGCGGTCATTTTTGGTTTTACTCCCGCCATTTTACAAATATGACCTATTTATTGGGTCATAAACATAACTGCCCCACCCATGTCCGAGAGCAATTCAATTCATACCCCCAGGCTCAGTGACCACTAAGTTACACCTCAATCATGTCCTTTGGCTACTATTTTAGCCCCCAGGTTCTTAAACCACAAAGATCTGAAAAAATTTTTTGTGCATTTTGTGGCCCAAGACCGGATTTAAACTAGTGGTCCATCAATATGGTTGGAATGTAATTTAGTATTTCATGAATCTGGGGTCTCAATTTAGTGGCCCATGTACATGGGTGCGGAATAAATCGGTGGTCCAATAACCTGAGCTCTAGATGTGGCGACCAAGGACATAGTTTGTGTAGGCATGTCTATGACCCGCCAAGTGGGTTACAAACTTGGGGGGAGGGATAAGACCGAAAACGCCTGCGATGCGATGCACTACGGACGAAAACAACGAGAAGCTGGAGAGTATCAGACATTGTGATCCCTTAGTATTAGTGATTTACATATTATTACACCTATATAATGACTGAACAGTTTATCATTACAATACAATTTAAAAATCCGTGTTCAAAATAATGGCATGTTACGTCTTGAGTGTATGTTTAGACTATGGAAAAGGATCTTATAATCAGACATGTTCAAAAGAAAACATCCTAAGAAATTTCAGATCAGGCGACTGCCACCGTTTGCCCATTTCGTTAGCTAACCGGCTTAATATCCGTTTAACCATAAATGTTTCGAAGTGCAGACCCCGTCGAATTGCAAATATCGACCTCGCTCGTAAACCAAGCCTATCAGTTCTAGTCCTTCACGACCTAACCAGATAATTACCTGAATATTGCCATCAAGGAAATGAATAATGGCTCGTAGCTAAGCTGTATGTAAATTTCCATGCCAGCGTATTATCGAACAGTGTTCATACTGTACGACTAGAACGCTACTCGAATCCCAGTCACGTGGTTTATAGGTGTTGCTGCTTGGAAATATCTGTTCTTTCAACGTAGGTGGGTCAGTTCATAAATCCGTGCGGCTACCCTGATGCAAATATCAAGTGGTTTGCCCTATCTTGACCAGATATGATCCTAACAAGACATTTTCCAACTCAATTTGCCCCAAATATGACCCAATTCCCGACCAGATGGCGGCCTCTAGTTCCAACCATAACCCACAGTCCGTTAAAATAATTCAAATATGGGTACAGTTCAGCTGAATGTTGATTTCAAAGGTTAATTGGTGACATAAAAGTGGGCGTTTATCCTATCGACATAATTGTACTATTATATATCAAATTGATAAATGACCTTGAAGGTAAAGATATTTGCAATTTTTAGTAGTTCATTGAAAAATACTGTAATTGTTTTATAATTTTAGTTCCGACATTATAGCGCGTTAATTTGTTAATTTGGCGTGCACGAGTTGCACGTGCTTTATATAAAGTTTAGCGAAAGTATAAATATCGTAAAAACAACGGATGTTTTTAGGGATTGCAAATTTTAGTTTTAAACTTTTACTGCTATAAAACAGTGCACCGTTTCCACAAAGAGATTTATTTTGATTGAAATATCGGCTTGAGGCGTGAGTTGGCCGGTTAACATCACAGGTTTTAAACAAAAATAGGATTTTACGATCAACGACATCAGTATGGTGTTTCGCATTTACTCAGCAGGTAAGTACCTAAAACTATAAAACGACCAGTTTTGTAAAAGAATCTTAGGAAAATTAAATCCATATCGTATTCAAACGTATGTATTAATAATGGTGAAAGTCGATGATAAACAAGCATCAGGAAACGCACGATTAAGGTGCGTTAATACTTCCAAAATTTTAGATCAAAATCTTTATAAAATTTTACGTCAAATTTTTATCCTAATTTTGTTACAACCGAAAGAATCTATTTCGTTTTCAAAATGGATTTCAATGCGTGAACAATGGTTAGACTTTTGTAGCGTAATATTTTAACCAATCGGGAACAAGGAACATTGAAAAAATTTAGAGCTCAAAATTCAACAAAAAATTTTGAAACATCGCGATTTGCCACATTTTTTTGTTACCAATCACCGTCCGATTTTGAGATAATTTTGATCAAAATTTGAACAAATTTTGAGCTCAATTATCCAAGCAAAGAGTTTGATCGCGTGAATACACCTTACCCGCACATTGTCATGTCCGCTTCTTTAACGTTCATACCTTGAGCTCAAAGTATGATAAGAATTTGAGCTCAAATATTCATTAATTTCTGATCAATTTTTAATTATTTTTACATTTTTGACGAATGTGATAGCTGGTCTATGTTTAACGACTTAACATAAGGTATCTCACATTTTTTGCGTAGTACAGCAACCTGAAACCTGGCACTATGACCTATAGCAACCTGGCTTTTGTAACCGGTGGTGGCCTACCCGGCTTGCCTGTAGGCGAGGGAATTAAGTCACACAATCTCTGCCGCTGGTGTGGGACCGACGGGCCACTGCCTCGAGAATGCCACTTTTGCACGCGAGGCATTCCCAGATAAATCAAGACACGATCAATAGGGGTAGGGCTGGTGCGAAGATAAGCGGATCAGGGCAGGACACCAAAAAGCTGGAACCCAGCCGCTCTTGTGGTGCCAAGCACTTGGGCTTTAACCTTAGCAAGGCTTGGACGTGATCCACGTAGGATTCTGAGCTACGATTGTAGCTGACAGTTCCTACAGGTACAAAGCGCCACATGGCTTAACCGACCATGGTTGTGTAGAACAAAGCATTCAGTGTTGCGCTATCGGGTGTTAGCACAATGATATGTAGATTTCAAAAATTTAATGCTTAAAGTTTCCAAGCTACAGAGCACGAGTATTGCTAGATCACTTCGGGTCAGAAAACTCGCGGGATCGCGCTAAAACTTGTTGAACGAATGTGAGCATTTATTAACGACTGAGTGGTTTATCTGAGTCTGATTTCATCTAGTACATTACCTTGGCGCTCAGAACCATCTGTCGGCCCCGGACGCCATTAAATAACGCAGACACTTCGGAAATCACCGATTTACTTTAATTTTGTGTCGACGCCGATGCTCCAGTATTTTAATTTGTTCCGTAACAGACACCCAAATCTTGCCAGCCTCTATATGTATTAAAGTAATAGAGCACCAAAATTATTAGAATCTTTGGTTTGGTCACTCTAAAAGATATTTCTAAAACCGAAGGAATTTGAATGTTCAAGATTTGGCTGAAACTTTTGTTTGCCTTCGCTATGGTTTTTGCGCTTATATTTCAGTAGCAGCAGCAGCTATATTGATAATGCCAACTCACGCCGCAGTTTTGTCAGCCTGTCCCGGCGGGTACGCTCTCGGTTCCGAACCAGTTAGGGGATTGTTTTGGTATAAATGTAATTACGATGGTACTCTCGGTAAAGGTGGATGTCTTGATTCAAACGGCAGAAAAATTCGTATCGGCGACAGCTATCAACAAGGATCTTACGTCATGACTTGCTCTGTTGATGACGATGGTTACATTAGATTATTTGTTACCGGTTGTGTGAAGAACGGCCGCAGTTATCAACCAGGTAAAGTTTTGTATAACCTAGCGCCAACCATTAAACGCTGGCTGGTTCAGTTTCACCCTCGCAGCATCTGCGTATGATCATAGATGAAGTATACGTTTAAAGCACGTATAGATGAATGACATTGCAGCAACGTAGCAAAGCAAAATTACTTTAAAGTGTTCACTGCGACAGCTTGGATTCTATAGCTTAATACGCTCTGCCAAATTGAATTTAATATTTGACAATTATAATATAGGAATTTTGTTCTACTTAGTTATCCTTAACGGAATTGCCCTGTTTGCACGCAACTTGCGTAATGTCATACAGCACAGATTTTCTTTCACTTATTTTGAACGTCACAATGATTTCGGTCGGAAACATAGAACACGAATCCTAGAACTGCTAACGTGTAGTGGATTACTGATCAAAAGGCTTTTCAGGAAAACATAACGCAGGGTTTTTACTATAATTTCTCTTTGTAGCTTATTTAGGCTCTTTTAGTCGTTTATGTGTTTGACAATTATATGGGTCTGGTTATTGCCTAATATATTGTAAACTCAATCCGTGTCCATGGCAGAACGTTTTTGATCCTAATACAACAGCTACTGGATTTAAAAAGTAAAAATAATCTAACCCTATTTCTTTGCCATATAGTCCGTGCCGACAACGCGAATAACATCGCACGTGCACACACACACGTCAAGTGATAAACTCAGTTAACACAACACGGCATAACATGTGTTGAAGACCGTTGCTAGAGCTGCGCATCAAAAATTTAAAGCAGTTGACTGGTGATTTGCTGTGCGATGCTTTACACAGTGGTTTCGAGGTTTTTAATGCGTTGTAGTTTTTTTACTCCATGATTTTCAATCATTTTGCGTTTTTAATTATTTTTTTGTGTGAGATAAGGCTGTATTGCAAATTCCATGCAACAAATTTGTTTGAAGTAGCTTAATTCCTTTGCATAAAGAATCCAGACACATATCTCGGCAAGCATTAACCAAATAAGCCAAATAAACAGTATAAACAATATTCAGGTGAATCGTTTGAGGACGCCAAATTTTGGTATACATGCTTGCTGCTGGATAATGGACAAATTAAACACGACGTCAGTGGTTGTATGTTGAATGGTCGAAGAATTCGAGTAAGTAACGTAAAATAAACGTTTTAGTGTAACGTATCTACTTATATGAAGCACAAAATTGTATCGAAAAGCAAATATTAATTCTCAAGTCTCTTTTATGACTGCTCATTCATATATATATTCACATTTGTGCTACTGATGCATTCTATTGGAAGATTTATAAAACTTATCTATTACTAAATTGAGTTACTACTTTAAGATATAAACGTTCGTCAGTATACTCAGAATATTTTTATTTGAATAGATTTATATTATGCGAGAGTCCATTCTAGGTGCGTATACCAAGTTTGTTATATTTTTCAAAATCACAAATTGAATCGCGCAGAAGTCCGCGTTCACATTTTTGCCATTGATATTCGCATTTCTATGAACGCGAACATGGGCTCTGTGATATACGAATGGAATTTGTCCATTTCGCACGTTTTTCCGCATTCATCCAATAATATTGTGAATCAGACAGCAATGTCCTCAGTTGCTGCTCATTACTTTATCTTTACTTATTTATTACGTCAATTTTATGTACGGAATATTATGCGTGAGTAAACGTAAATTGACCCCGCCAACCATCCTATTGTGTCAATACCAATATTGAATCGCAAACCCTTGTTACGAAAAACAGGCTTAACTTCATTCTGTTTTTCGCTAACCGAAAATTGGCAAAGTCAAATTCAAGTGCAAAAAATTAGACCTTTTGTTCGAACAAAATTTTGGCGATTTCAGTTTGCAGAAATTCTGTTCCCTAATGTATTACCATTTAAATTTGTATTATACAGTGTTCGCGAACAAATTCAATGCAAAAGTGACGTCACAATCAAATCGACAAATTTTCGTTCTCAAACATTCAGGTAATTTTACTTCAATTTTCGTGAACACAAAATGGCTAGATTTAAATCGCGAGCGATGTGTTCTCGAACAATTTTACATCGAATTTCAATTGACAAAAAAGCATTTCGTAACAAATTTTATCCAAAAATACAAAATAGGATAGTTGCCGGGGTCATTTTAAGTTTACTCGCGCATCACTACGAATGAGAGACGTAAAGCATTTGAACTTGTTCTCTTTTATTAACTGCGTTAATCTTTGCCTACATCTGGAATTGGCACCGATGAAAGTATTTTAGCAGTATGTATAACTTGGCAATGTAGTTCAACTTGCTCTTAAATTATTTTGCGATATTTTTGCGGTGAACGTTACTGTTAGGTAAGGCGTATTTGTTCGTAAACAAACGACAAATATCTAAGAAATATTATCAATGCGTAAGACGCCAATTTTTATCTCGGATTAACTGAGAGGTTTACGTTTAAACTTCCAAAACTTTCCTAATTTCATGAGACCCATACTTTGACATAATAAAAAACTTAGCTTTCAGAATACTTTCTTAGTTTATTTAGATTTTGTCATTACTAAATACAAGCCTACTTGTGACCAGCTAGGTTACGGAAAAGTTGGGTTAACTGGGCTTATGTAAAAAGAGCGCATTGTTTGCACACATCACTGATAAACGTTATTAATAGGAAAAATTTATAATTCGAATGAATAGTGACATCATTTCTTGATGTGCTAGGTTTTTTTAATAGATTTTAGGTAAACGGAAAGGAAACTGAACTTCAAGTGGTCTATGAATGTCAAAGAACCGATCAAGGCGGTACAACTTTATGTTCGGTTGGTTGTGTTTATAACGGTCGCGAATATCGTCTAGGAGAATTTTATCAAGACTCTCAGTTCAAGTACACTTGCACAAAACAAGGCGGCTATTGTCATACCGCAGCGGTCGCTTGCTTTGATAGCCGTGGCACTGAATATACCGACGGTCAGACATGGATTGATGGCGATGTATTTTATCGTTGCTTGGTTAATATTGGCAAAGATGTAAGCTCTTTACATTTGCACATTATTGCTTTACAGCACAGGATTGGTTGAGACACGGCTTACAACATGAAGAATAGTAAGTTCGGTTATATGGTTCATCGTTCGAATGTGTGATATTTTATATCAACACGTTGAAGCGGAACCTTCAGGTATTTAAAGCGTCGATACGCAATGCTTTCAACTAAGTTGACTACGGTCCTGTCACTGATTGCACCCAGCCTGAGTATCAAAGTAACGCTAACCTTAGACTTAAGCTTAGGCTAGAAGCATGCAATAAAGAGTCATGCTACCCTTTACGTAAGAATTGTATAAATCGTGCATGGTCTCGGACTCGATCATGTCATGTTCACCCATCCTCTTAGCGCGTCGTGTCAAGTTTTACCTCTTGGATAATCATATGTTTTGTTTTACTAAGCCTAAGGCTAAGCCTAAACCTAAATCTGAACCTAAGCCTAATTCTAAAGCTAAGTTTAACTTTACGTTTAAGTTTAGCTTAGTCTTCGCTCATAGTTGAATTTTAAATGATTGGCCTATGGTAGTCATATTATGTTTCCCTCAGTTATAAGACAATTGACACGTTTGGTAGCGCCCTGGCGTTTTTCATTTGTCAGCGCAGTAGTTTATCGGTAATACGAATTTTTCTGAACTTTGGATATTTAGAAGCATTTTAGGACTTTAGCGTATAAAAATTTTAAAGACATTTAGATTTTTATTTCGGTTAACCTAAAATTTAACTAATAAAAACGTTCCATAAAGTTCAAAATGGTTTGTTGCATAACGATGTCCTCATTTAAAAATAATGAAATATCTACAGTATAGTTCTTCGAGTGGAAACCTCAAAATATGAATTTAACAGCAGTACATTATTGTATAGTTGCAGGACCAATTAATAAAAGCTCTTAGACAAGCTATGAAACAAAATACATTTCTAATGTCGTACTGCAATATACCATCAACTATTTAAGGCATCAACGGCAAAGATAACAGCTGAAGGCTGCCGAGATGCACAGAACCCGTTCGTGCCACGATCAGTTGGCGAGCGTTGGCAAGAAAACGATGGACAGGAATGGCAATGTCAGGCGGGCTATGATGGCCGTCCGCAAAGAGTTTCATATGTGTCGCCATATTAGAGAAATGTTAGAATTAGACTTAGAAAAAACCTTAAATGTTACAGTTAACTGTAATCAGTTTAGTTTAGCTTTGTGATCTACTCAGCGTTGTATATATGCAATTACCGTGAATAAAAAGTAGAAAATACTGGTAAAATTTGTTTTGTCAATCTTAGAAAGCCACAAACCAGATTTTAGATGTTATTATAATAATCCTGACCTCACTGCGGCTTTGCGCACTCGTAAATATACCGTACGCGTAACAAGTTATCACTTATGAAACACAGTCACACAGATATTTCTTGCTTGATCTAGAAATGCGTACATGTGTAGCTTACGAAAGGTAATTGACACAAAAGTAAATGTTAGGAATAGGATATAACTGTGTACCTTATTAACATAGCTTCATCGGTGATATGTTGAACTAGATTGTGCTATTCAACACAATTGCTATTTACGATTGACACAGGTATAGTTGGGCATATAAAGATTTCTCAAGGTTTACGTAAATAGATATTATATAATGCGGATTGCGACTAAAGTGGCAAGTCGACAGCGTTGAAAAACTTTATCAAGTGTGTCAAGCGTCTGTGAAATGTCAGTACATCTCGCCTCTTACGTGGCATGAATTTTAGTATCAACTTTGAAGATTTTGGGTCATTGAAAACCGGGGAACTATGCGAATTTTCTATTATTTTGACTTATGTCTTATCGTAAATTCACGCGACGATACAGATCAGAAATATTGACGCTTCATGCCGTCACTTTATTAGAGGCTCTGGTTGTCGGACTTGTAAGATACTTCTTTTACTGGTGAAGTGGCTTTGTGGAATGAAGTTTATGCCTATAATACACAGCCTAGGGGTGAAAGTAATATCATGGCATGACTGTTGAGATTGAACAATTCAACGAAACATTCATCAATTTTTTAAATATACCACAAAGAATGTTATCAAGCCTATCTTTACCCTTAGTATGTAGAATATTTATATATTATAGATTGCTATGTATTTCCATACACGCTGCAGGGAATCATGATTCTGAATACTGCACTGAGCTGTTGACTCAACAATATCGCTTTGGTATTACATGGCTCGGGATATTTTAGCTGACTACTAGGAGGAACAAGAATTATATTCATAATACACCGGTGGAACCTAATGAAATTTTTGAATGTTTTGTTCCCATTTTGTTTGACCAATATAGTATATACGACTGTAAAAAGAATATATTTACACTCATAGAGTAGAATTAATGATATTATATTGAACGTCAGTGTAATTTACTGTTCTATGCAGCATAATGTTTGTATTGTTGGCAGATGCATTCGTCACCGAAAAAAAACTTCGTACGCTGTTTTATAGAGTCTTTTCCTTTAGCGCCCAGGGCGAAATTGATTGATTTTGAATATACAACTGTAATTTTTGCACCAATCGATTCAGCTCATCGACCTGGTTCCAAAAAATGCATTTCGACCATATATATGACATTTTTTGTTTTGGGGTTCCCAGTGGTCTCCTCTTGGGACCGAAAATTCGAAAAAGTATTAATGGTATGATTTTATATACCATTGACGATCTGAAACGCATTGACGACTTGGAATGAATCGTTGTAATATTAGCTGAATCGCTTCACGGATGAACTCTTAGAATTAGATTAAGCCTTAGGTCTTTCACATAAATGGAAATACCCCCTTAACTAGTGAACTGATTCAACTGATTTTACACATTTAAGTCTGCCCTTTATTGGAACGATGCATAAAATTATACATTTATAGAGAAAAATTCCGAAATAAATGGCTACAATGGAGACTAGTAGGAACCAAAAAATAAAGATCTTACCATAAATATCAAAAATGGTTATTTTGTGAACCGGCTTGTCGGTCTGACTCCAGTGGTACCAAAATTATCTCCGTGTCTTTAAAGTTGACTTATTTTGTCCTGGGGTTAAAGAAAAGACATGTTTTATATTGTGATTTCATTAGACGACTGTGTGTTTCAGCTAAGCCAAACTCTTTCATCTTCGTAGTATAAATATTTAGAAGACGACCATGATGAAAACGGAGCATAATTCAGAAACACTTCTGTTGCTGTTGCTAACCTAAATGCTGCAAAGGCAAAAAAGCGGTAAATAATGATAACATTTCATAAACAATTTGTATATTGTAAAAAACGAAAAAATTGGAAATTGGTAAAAAGTAACAAAGTCTGTTAAAACATTGGTAAAACCTATACGTACATTGTATTTACCGGAAAAACGGTTAATCTGTAAAATTGGAATATTACATCCTGGGGGTGGATGCTGGGTGGATTGCAACCCCACTCCGCTCCGCAGAGACGTAGATTTTTATGCTCGCATAAACGAATGCGGATTTCTCAGACTGAAAAATGGACAGATTTAGTTAATATATGATTTATATATTTCACTTATATTTCAGACGACAATATCAAAATTTTAGTAGTTTTGAATTCCAAACACAGCCTATAGTTCAGTGTAGAAATATGGCCCTACTATCACCGAATGCACTAATTATAGGATAGGATCGCAAACTTACTGGATCGCAACATCCGTTTCGAAAATCCTACATCTACCGCAACATCCTACAGCTTCGGTGTTTTTGATCGCTATATATTATTATATCTGTTATTATTATATATATTATATCACCATATATTATATTATGTGTTAAAAAAGATCAAATACTGCACAAAAACTCATGCATTGGAGGGCGAGATATTTTCAGGATTACTTATACTAACAAATACGTTTAGGTAATTATTAACACAAAATAGTGTAATTTGGAAATTTTATTACCTTGTTAGTTGCGATTTGGCAAGGTAATAACATATGATCATTATGCATGTTTTGGTTTATAAGATCCCATGTCCTGCCGCTAGCAATACGTAACTGAAACGAAGAAC
>JASANE010023415.1:0-39096 GCA_030248225.1 Trileptium ribeirensis
AAGGATCACCAGTGCACGATAGTGCAAAACCTAGGGGGCACTGTTTCCAGAACATCAACAAGTTTCAACGGTGTTAAAAAGCGTCGGACCCGGGGATTACACGAAGCACAACACAAGCCAAAATTTTATTAGTCTGAACACCGTTCCATGTAGTTTTACATAAGAGATTAAGGATCACCAGTGCACGATAGTGCAAAACTTTCGGGGGCACTGTTTCCAGAACATCAACAAGTTTCACGGTGTTAAAAAGCGTCAGACCCGGGGGATTACACAAAGCACAACACAAACCAAAATTTTATTATTCTGAACACCGTTCCATGTAGTTTTGCATAAGAGATTAAGGATCAACAGTGCACGATAGTGCAAAACTTTCGGGGGCACTGTTTCCAGAACATCAACAAGTTTCACGGTGTTAAAAAGCGTCAGACCCGGGGATTACACGAAGCACAACACAAACCAAAATTTTATTATTCTGAACACCGTTCCATGTACTTTTACATAAGAGATTAAGGATCACCAGTGCACGATAGTGCAAAACTTTCGGGGGCACTGTTTCCAGAACATCAACAAGTTTCACGGTGTTAAAAAGCGTCAGACCCGGTGGATTACACGAAGCACAACACAAACCAAAATTTTATTATTCTGAACACCGTTCCAAATAGTTTTACATAAGAGATTAAGGATCACCAGTGCACGATAGTGCAAAACTTTCGGGGGCACTGTTTCCAGAACATCAACAAGTTTCAACGGTGTTAAAAAGCGTCAGACCCGGGGGATTACACGAAGCACAACACAAGCCAAAATTTTATTATTCTGAACACCGTTCCATGTAGTTTTGCATAAGAGATTAAGGATCAACAGTGCACGATAGTGCAAAACTTTCGGGGGCACTGTTTCCAGAACATCAACAAGTTTCACGGTGTTAAAAAGCGTCAGACCCGGGGGATTGCACGAAGCACAACACAAACCAAAATTTTATTATTCTGAACACCGTTCCATGTAGTTTTGCATAAAAAAGAACCAAAGTCAAAAAGTAAACTTATCGGGGCACTGTTTCCAGAACATCAACAGTTCCGGTGTTAAAAGCTCAATCCGGGATTACACGAAGCACAACACAAACCGAAATTTTATTATTCTGAACTCCGTTCCATGTACTTTTACATAAGATATTAAGGATCACCAGTACACGATAGTGCAAAACTTTCGGGGGCACTGTTTCCAGAACATCAACAAGTTTCACGGTGTTAAAAAGCGTCAGACCCGGTGGATTACACGAAGCACAACACAAACCAAAATTTTATTATTCTGAACACCGTTCCAAATAGTTTTACATAAGAGATTAAGGATCACCAGTGCACGATAGTGCAAAACTTTCGGGGGCACTGTTTCCAGAACATCAACAAGTTTCACGGTGTTAAAAAGCGTCAGACCCCGGGGATTACACGAAGCACAACACAAGCCAAAATTTTATTATTCTGAACACCGTTCCAAATAGTTTTGCATAAGAGATTAAGGATCAACAGTGCACGATAGTGCAAAACTTTCGGGGGCACTGTTTCCAGAACATCAACAAGTTTCACGGTGTTAAAAAGCGTCAGACCCGGGGGATTACACGAAGCACAACACAAACCAAAATTTTATTATTCTGAACACCGTTCCAAATAGTTTTACATAAGAGATTAAGGATCAACAGTGCACGATAGTGCAAAACTTTCGGGGGCACTGTTTCCAGAACATCAACAAGTTTCACGGTGTTAAAAAGCGTCAGACCCGGGGGATTACACGAAGCACAACACAAACCAAAATTTTATTATTCTGAACACCGTTCCATGTAGTTTTGCATAAGAGATTAAGGATCAACAGTGCACGATAGTGCAAAACTTTCGGGGGCACTGTTTCCAGAACATCAACAAGTTTCACGGTGTTAAAAAGCGTCAGACCCGGGGATTACACGAAGCACAACACAAACCAAAATTTTATTATTCTGAACACCGTTCCATGTACTTTTACATAAGAGATTAAGGATCACCAGTGCACGATAGTGCAAAACTTTCGGGGGCACTGTTTCCAGAACATCAACAAGTTTCACGGTGTTAAAAAGCGTCAGACCCGGTGGATTACACGAAGCACAACACAAACCAAAATTTTATTATTCTGAACACCGTTCCAAATAGTTTTACATAAGAGATTAAGGATCACCAGTGCACGATAGTGCAAAACTTTCGGGGGCACTGTTTCCAGAACATCAACAAGTTTCAACGGTGTTAAAAAGCGTCAGACCCGGGGGATTACACGAAGCACAACACAAGCCAAAATTTTATTATTCTGAACACCGTTCCATGTAGTTTTGCATAAGAGATTAAGGATCAACAGTGCACGATAGTGCAAAACTTTCGGGGGCACTGTTTCCAGAACATCAACAAGTTTCACGGTGTTAAAAAGCGTCAGACCCGGGGGATTACACGAAGCACAACACAAACCAAAATTTTATTATTCTGAACACCGTTCCATGTAGTTTTGCATAAGAGATTAAGGATCAACAGTGCACGATAGTGCAAAACTTTCGGGGGCACTGTTTCCAGAACATCAACAAGTTTCACGGTGTTAAAAAGCGTCAGACCCGGGGATTACACGAAGCACAACACAAACCGAAATTTTATTATTCTGAACACCGTTCCATGTACTTTTACATAAGATATTAAGGATCACCAGTACACGATAGTGCAAAACTTTCGGGGGCACTGTTTCCAGAACATCAACAAGTTTCACGGTGTTAAAAAGCGTCAGACCCGGTGGATTACACGAAGCACAACACAAACCAAAATTTTATTATTCTGAACACCGTTCCAAATAGTTTTACATAAGAGATTAAGGATCACCAGTGCACGATAGTGCAAAACTTTCGGGGGCACTGTTTCCAGAACATCAACAAGTTTCACGGTGTTAAAAAGCGTCAGACACGGGGGATTACACGAAGCACAACACAAGCCAAAATTTTATTATTCTGAACACCGTTCCAAATAGTTTTGCATAAGAGATTAAGGATCAACAGTGCACGATAGTGCAAAACTTTCGGGGGCACTGTTTCCAGAACATCAACAAGTTTCACGGTGTTAAAAAGCGTCAGACCCGGGGGATTACACGAAGCACAACACAAACCAAAATTTTATTATTCTGAACACCGTTCCAAATAGTTTTACATAAGAGATTAAGGATCAACAGTGCACGATAGTGCAAAACTTTCGGAGGCACTGTTTCCAGAACATCAACAAGTTTCACGGTGTTAAAAAGCGTCAGACCCGGGGGATTACACGAAGCACAACACAAACCAAAATTTTATTATTCTGAACACCGTTCCATGTACTTTTACATAAGAGATTAAGGATCACCAGTGCACGATAGTGCAAAACTTTCGGGGGCACTGTTTCCAGAACATCAACAAGTTTCACGGTGTTAAAAAGCGTCAGACCCGGTGGATTACACGAAGCACAACACAAACCAAAATTTTATTATTCTGAACACCATTCCAAATAGTTTTACATAAGAGATTAAGGATCACCAGTGCACGATAGTGCAAAACTTTCGGGGGCACTGTTTCCAGAACATCAACAAGTTTCACGGTGTTAAAAAGCGTCAGACCCGGGGGATTACACGAAGCACAACACAAGCCAAAATTTTATTATTCTGAACACCGTTCCAAATAGTTTTGCATAAGAGATTAAGGATCAACAGTGCACGATAGTGCAAAACTTTCGGGGGCACTGTTTCCAGAACATCAACAAGTTTCACGGTGTTAAAAAGCGTCAGACCCGGGGGATTACACGAAGCACAACACAAGCCAAAATTTTATTATTCTGAACACCGTTCCAAATAGTTTTGCATAAGAGATTAAGGATCAACAGTGCACGATAGTGCAAAACTTTCGGGGGCACTGTTTCCAGAACATCAACAAGTTTCACGGTGTTAAAAAGCGTCAGACCCGGGGGATTACACGAAGCACAACACAAACCAAAATTTTATTATTCTGAACACCGTTCCATGTAGTTTTGCATAAGAGATTAAGGATCAACAGTGCACGATAGTGCAAAACTTTCGGGGGCACTGTTTCCAGAACATCAACAAGTTTCACGGTGTTAAAAAGCGTCAGACCCGGGGATTACACGAAGCACAACACAAACCAAAATTTTATTATTCTGAACACCGTTCCATGTACTTTTACATAAGAGATTAAGGATCACCAGTGCACGATAGTGCAAAACTTTCGGGGGCACTGTTTCCAGAACATCAACAAGTTTCACGGTGTTAAAAAGCGTCAGACCCGGTGGATTACACGAAGCACAACACAAACCAAAATTTTATTATTCTGAACACCGTTCCAAATAGTTTTACATAAGAGATTAAGGATCACCAGTGCACGATAGTGCAAAACTTTCGGGGGCACTGTTTCCAGAACATCAACAAGTTTCACGGTGTTAAAAAGCGTCAGACCCGGGGGATTACACGAAGCACAACACAAGCCAAAATTTTATTATTCTGAACACCGTTCCAAATAGTTTTGCATAAGAGATTAAGGATCAACAGTGCACGATAGTGCAAAACTTTCGGGGGCACTGTTTCCAGAACATCAACAAGTTTCACGGTGTTAAAAAGCGTCAGACCCGGGGGATTACACGAAGCACAACACAAGCCAAAATTTTATTATTCTGAACACCGTTCCAAATAGTTTTGCATAAGAGATTAAGGATCAACAGTGCACGATAGTGCAAAACTTTCGGGGGCACTGTTTCCAGAACATCAACAAGTTTCACGGTGTTAAAAAGCGTCAGACCCGGGGGATTACACGAAGCACAACACAAACTTTCAGCGGTCGTAATTTTTATTTAGGCTTTACGGTGAACACGAAAACATCGAATAAGACAATTACGCCAAAACACTAAACACTCAAACCAAGAGTGCATTAGGGATGAGTATGACACTTCCCTGCACTCACGTATTAGCCCGTGTTTGATGACGCGGGCGTTTTTGGCCTGACCCCCAGTTTCTGAAGGGTCCAGATACTCCGACCCCCCCCCCCCAATTTCTGGTTGCCGGTTATAAATTTGCAAATTACAACATTAATCAAATTACACATTGCTGTAGCGAAAAGTGACGTAGTAACAGGCCGCACATTATATAAACACCCAGTTAATTATTAATTGTTACGCGACCAGCTCCGCGAGCGACTGATAAGGCTTCAATTATAGCTTTTGGATTTAAATTTATGCTTATTTACGTTAACACAATACTGCTAACGGCCCCGCACCGGAAGTGGCTTATATTGGACAAAGTTTGTAAAGATATCATAAATATTTATTTTTAATTGATGGATTATGAAAAAACATATTTATTTTAATAAATAAGTTTGCCAAGGAAATCTATTTGGCAAATAAGGCTGCGCCCGTTTAGTCAAAGCCTGACAATGGTTGCACTTGACAAATGCACTGAAATCAAGCAATGATTTTATAAAGTGACGTTTAGTTATAAATCAACATTGCGGTCACTATCTCAACTGAACTAATTGCTAAAACGATGCACATGCTTCAAGGCAGCGCTTTTCACAAATGTGCAGTTGCAGGCATAAATTGCTAGCACACATGCTTTATATACATGAATATTTCGTAAGAATAATTCTTAATTTTACTACAACAACTAAACTTTGATTAGTGAAATTTCAATAACGAAACACAGAAAATCAACAGTGAAGAAGAAGCTCTAAAAAGAAGAAAAAATTAATATTTAATACTTTTTATGTATAAAGAAAGACCTTTGTCACTATAATTCTCCATTTTTATTGTGACAACTGGGCTTTGATTAGTGAAATTTCAATAAAAGAAACACAAAAAATCAAAAATACAAAATAGCTGGAAAGGTCTCAGCGCAAGTATATAACAAGGTCACGCCATTGGTGCAGCTAAGACCTGTGTCAGAAGCTAATAATATTAGGCAATTTTAGCAAAATTATACTATAATCGTCAGCGTCGTGTCGTAGATAATGTTAGAGGCACAATACACCTATTTTTGTTTCTAAATACTGTTACAAGTTAACTTTGTGTTCTGTAAACCTGTTTGTTTAATGAAAAAATGATGCCTGTTCGCGAATGCAGTCCATTAAGACCGAACGGTAGTTGGTAATATGTTTAGCGCAGAAAAGTATACATAATTTCAGTTGGACTATAGAAAAGAAACACACAAACGTCCTGTTTGTCGACGAGAGCTTATATGAAGCGGATATATATATTTTGTTTAATATTTATTATATTATTTTCCAGTTATCATGCAAATTTCAAGCATTTCAAGTAAAACCATCGTTGTAATGGTATTGCAAGCAGATGCCGTAAATTTGGGGTTACTGTCTAGATGGATGTGCTAATTACGGCTGTTCTTAAGCGTAAATCTGTTCCGTTGAGCTTTGACGTACTAGCTGTGGCTCTACATTGATAGGCAGCGCATGCATGCAATACAAAGGTCCCGGTATAGCATCTAGTCAATTTGAAGCAACGTGATATGAATATTGGAATTAAAGCCCCAACTTACAAATTAAGCTGTAGGAAGACCCCAATAATAACACAAAACCAGTACTCAATTAACAAAATCCAAAAAATGAGCTTTGTAAAATAAATAACGTTCACTTGTATAACTTATGGGCATTTCACCTTAGAAATATTTCGTGAAACACTGAAAAACTGCAGCTGTATATTTTTCGATTAGGTCAAATAAAAAACATTTTAAAATATACAAAAATGAAATTTTTTCAATATTCGAATTTTTAAGATTTTGAGAAATTTCTTCCGAATATATTTAGCTTCAGAATTCTAACGAACAATTGTTATTTTTTTCCGAATGTATTTAGGTTCAGAATTCTAACGAACAATTGTTAATTTTTTCTGAATATATTTAGCTTCAGAATTCTAACGAACAATTGTTATTTTTTCCGAATATATTTAGCTTCAGAATTCTAACGAACAATTGTTAATTTTTTCAGAACATATTTACCTTCAGAATTCTAACGAACAATTGTTAATTTTTTCTGAACATATTTAGCTTCAGAATTCTAACGAACAATTGTTGTTTTTTCCGAATATATTTAGGTTCAGAATTCTAACGAACAATTGTTAATTTTTCTGAATATATTTAGCTTCAGAATTCTAACGAACAATTGTTATTTTTTCCGAAAATATTTAGCTTCAGTATTCTAATAACAATTTTTAATTTTTTCCGAATATATTTAGCTTCGGAATTCTAACGAACAATTGTTAATTTTTTCTGAATATATTTAGCTTCAGAATACTAACGAACAGTTGTTAAATTTTTCAGAATATATTTAGCTTCAGAATTCTAACGAACAATTGTTATTTTTTCCGAATGTATTTAGGTTCAGAATTCTAACGAACGATTGTTAATTTTTTCCGAATATGTTTAGCTTCAGTATTCTAATGAACAATTTTTAATTTTTTCCGAATATGTTTAGCTTCAGTATTCTAATGAATAATTTTTAATTTTTTCCGAATATATTTAGCTTCAGAATTCTAACGAACAATTTTTAATTTTTTCAGAACATATTTACCTTCAAAATTCTAACGAACAGCGTTAAATTTTTGGATTAATTTTTCCTGTTAATTTAACAGTGACAAGGGTTGCCAACGTTATTTATTGTTGTGGAAATATAAAGTGTATTAAACGTTATTGCGAATATATTTACATCATAGGTGTCCATGGGAGATAGGGTGCGTGGGGTTATCCCCTTGAAGGATCAAACCCCTTAATCCTCATTAACCCACGACCCTGGCGCGTCCAGAACTTTACAGGCTTCATCTAATTTATCACCGCCCAGAAAAGTTTAAAATTTATGGGTTCTATTATCAATGTTGGATTTTGTCGTTCAGTTTGTCAATTTTTTTATACCGTTTTAAGTAAAGTTAGGTTAAGTTACAGTGTTCCTCAGAAGTCGATGCCTTACGCAATGCAAGTGGTCTCCCGTGAAGTAGATTCTTTCATAAGACGCAATCATAGATTTTCTTTCTCTTGCGATATTCCACACTCAGCAAATATAACAACACGCAGAAAATTTAAAGCGCTAAGTTTCGTGACTTCGTTTCAACATTCCTTAAGAACTTGTCACAATTATTTCACTTAAAAGGAACGTTGCAGTGAAAATTGTATTACAGTTTAGTTTTTTTGACTAAAAGTAAAGACGATAGATGGTCTCCTCGCTAGCATGCTGACTTCTATTGCCGTGCGTGGGCGTTGAAATATTGAGTGAATTTGCACAAACAGATATTATATTATATAACAGTTTGAGCATACATACTTATAGTAGAGACAATGGAATTATCATTCCTTAAGCGATCGGTCAACCCGTCGGCGCAAAGCGTTTCCGTCCCCCACAATTTGCCCAAACCCCATAAAAGAGCCACCCCGTTTCCCCATCTGCCTCACTTCCCTGGCGGTCGCCTAATTCCCCTTGCGATGCCGATTGTCGACCCTCATTCCCGAGAACCCGGCTACCTCCAGACATCTCGGACCTCGCGAATGTACGGTTTCGAGCCCGCTGAGGAGAGTAGCCAATCCGGTTTATATAAAGAATATAAGCATACACTTGGAAAATATCAGCCAAATCTGCTCAACCTGTGTGTGTACCTGAAAGTACGGGTTTTATCAATATTTCGAAAGCGAGAATACTCAGGTGCATCTAATGGTCAGTATCCATACCGTTTGTTAATACATGATGCCTTTCTGGAAGCACTGGTTAGCAACATCACCTAATTTTGAATGGCTAAGAGCGGACTGGCCTTCAAATAAACTTAAGCAGTTACGTTAGAAATAGTCCACATTATGCAATGGAATGACATGGCACTGTACATAAATGTGTGTACCTGAAAGTACGAGTTTTATCAATATTTCAAAAGCGAGAATACTCAGCTGCATCTAATGGTCAGTATCCATACCGTTTGTTAATACATGATGCCTTTCTGGAAGCATTGGTTAGCAACATCACCTAATTTTGTATGGCTAAGAGCAGACTGGCCTTCATATAAACTTAAGCAGTTACGTTAGAAATAGCCCATATTATGCAACGAATGACATGACACTGTAAAAAATTTCGAACTATATACACCAATTTTTGTGAGGTATATGAGGCCTAAATGTATCGAAATTTTCGAAAGGATAATATAGCGGAAACGGCTTACTGATTAATAAAATGATGATAGGGTATATTTTATAGCAACTTAATTTTTTACTTTAAATTTCATAAATTTTGCGATGCGGTTTACTTAAAATATTATATATATTAATATATGAATGATTCAGTTTGTATGCTATCTTTTCTATGATATACGCATTGTTCAAGAGCTAAAAATAGCAAACTGATTTTTTGCGGAACCTAAAATATTTTAAACCAAACGGTGATGTAGGAATATATTTTAAAACATGCATACCTTTGAATTAAGTATACCTTGTATTTGTTTGCAAAGCCCGCTCGCCTACCTGGTCGAACAGAAATTCAAAAGACGAAAACGTTTAATTTTATATATTTGGCCGGTCCTCCGTTAAATTTCAAGCGAAAAAAATCATCAAGTTTAAGCGAAAGAAAATATATTTTAGACACTAACGCTCCAGGCGGTACAAACGGCTTTGTTGGCAAAAGACGAAAACGTTTAATTTTATATATTTGGCCGGTCCTCCGTTAAATTTCAAGCGAAAAAAATCATCAAGTTTAAGCGAAAGAAAATATATTTTAGACACTAACGCTCCAGGCGGTACAAACGGCTTTGTTGGCAAAAGACGAAAACGTTTAATTTTATATATTTGGCCGGTCCTCCGTTAAATTTCAAGCGAAAAAAATCATCAAGTTTAAGCGAAAGAAAATATATTTTAGACACTAACGCTCCAGGCGGTACAAACGGCTTTGTTGGCAAAAGACGAAAACGTTTAATTTTATATATTTGGCCGGTCCTCCGTTAAATTTCAAGCGAAAAAAATCATCAAGTTTAAGCGAAAGAAAATATATTTTAGACACTAACGCTCCAGGCGGTACAAACGGCTTTGTTGGCAAAAGACGAAAACGTTTAATTTTATATATTTGGCCGGTCCTCCGTTAAATTTCAAGCGAAAAAAATCATCAAGTTTAAGCGAAAGAAAATATATTTTAGACACTAACGCTCCAGGCGGTACAAACGGCTTTGTTGGCAGTCGATGTTCGTGACGAGACAGTCGAATCCATTCTTCACGCCAGGCATCCGCATTTTCTTTCGGTGTGGCATACTGCAAAATGGCAAGTCAACATTTTTAGCTACTGTGATATCGAGATGTGGAATTTGGGCTAACTAAATCCGCAGGTAAAGCAATCCGAGCATTTTCTTTCGGTGTGGCATACTGCAAAATGGCAAGTCAACATTTTTAGCTACTGTGATATCGAGGTGTGGAATTTGGGCTAACTAAATCCGCAGGTAAAGCAATCCGAGCATTTTCTTTCGGTGTGGCATACTGCAAAATGACAAGTCAACATTTTTAGCTACTGTGATATCGAGATGTGGAATTTGGGCTAACTAAATCCGCAGGTAAAGCAATCCGCGCATTTTCTTTCGGTGTGGCATACTACAAAATGGCAAGTCAACATTTTTAGCTACTGTGATATCGAGATGTGGAATTTGGGCTAACTAAATCCGCAGGTAAAGCAATCCGCGCAATATTTGTCTGATAAAGACCTAGAGTGAAGCATAAATTTGAAGCTGGCTAAGCTGACTGGATGCGGCAAAAGCGACATAAGTGTAAGCTCGCGTGACGATACTTTGCTTAGATACCGTTTTAATCTACGTTGATATTGCAACAAACATGCAGATCGTTGTCGGGACTAATCGTTGTCGATATATTGCACTAATCTAAACGTGCTTAATTGTAATATTCCATTTAGCATATTTCAACACTCTTAACCGAATGCTATCATGTAATATTGTTCGTTCAAAGTAATTGACAAGATGAGTCGGACGAATGATATGGAGTACAAATTCAGTTAACCAATATCGAAAATTGTGTGTTGAAAAGGGGAACGGCTGAAAATTAAATTTATTGAATTTAGTGCAGCAATGAACATATTCACAAATTGTAAAAATATTATTTTATAACATATAATGACCAACTTGATCAAGTTTCTGGACGTATGGAAGTAGACGAAAAGCTATCTATCTATGATTGTACCAATACTTATGAGCGATAAAAATGTTCAATCGAATATCCAAGTAACAATAGTTTGATGTGAATGAAGAAATGTTCTTGAGAAGACCTCAGATCATGGGCTTACACAATGTCCAATGCATTTAATGGCTCTAATGTAAGGCCGTTGTTCATATTGTGTCCGATCCTGTGGGGCGTAAAAGAACCCTTTGCCCTTACGGATCAGCTATAGCGGTAGTACTGTAACATTGTTTTTATTTCAGATGCGTTGGTTGAAATCTGTTGTCTTCTTTGCAATTCCGCAAAGATCTTTGTGGGTATTAGTTGCTCCGGAATAATCTTGGGCGAGTGGTTAATACCCCAAAGCAACAAGGGTAAAGGGCTGGCAAAAAAACAACCACGGCATGAAACACCATTTTCTATATGGCCATTTCCATATTCATATCATTATACTCCGAGTATTACGTTTTTACCAGCACAAACCCTTAATTTTCTGTGCTATCAAGGAGGAATGTAAAGATTTTGCCTAAAAGAATATCGTTATCATTGTCATCACCATTTATTATCGACAACGATGTAAATATCATCAGTACAAGAGTACTAAGCTGTAAATTAGAGATTTTAGTTTATAATAAGTGATAGGCAGCATGACACTTTGAAAGGATCCTTGCTAAAAACGTTGAAGTATCTGGTACTCCAGTTTAAGCATCTCCCAGTCTTTTACGGATTAACAAATGACAGTCGATTCTGATGAAGAGTGTGGCAGTACAGCCTTCCCTTGCTATCCTCCACGGTACGTTGCGGTCGTTTTCACCTTTACCCCATCCACTAGGTTTTCGACCGACTAAGCGAGTCGAAGACATGACCCCCCCACCCATATTCTTGGACCACTACATCCAGACCCACAGGTTTTGGACCCACCGACTTATACTCCACCCAGAGTTTTCAACCATTAAGCTCAGACCCCCGCCCTCAGGTTTTCGACTCAGTAAATTCAGTCCCCCAGGGTTGTAACCATTTTTTAAGGATTCCCAAGCTTTTTGAACCACTTTTTCAAACCCGCTGGTTGTCAAATCACTTTGTAATAGGTTCTAGACTCACTGAAAAATATTTATAATGCGTCAAAAAATGGGATTAATAACTGAGTCGGAAACCAGGGGTGGCGGGGTAAGGCCAAAACGACCGAGATGTATGGCGGGCGATAGTTAAGGAAAGCGGAAAAGTGTCACAGTTTAGCAGAATCGACTATCATCGGCTCTTGATTACACTATGATGAATGACAGTTTTCCTACTATTTAAGCGAAACATTGGCAAAATTCAAACAAAACTACTTCCAATTCCATACATGTCAAAGGTTTCAGGGAAAGAGGTAACCGGGGTCAGCGCCGGAGGGCATGTCGTCTAGGGGGTTACAGGCCTTTGGGGGGGAGGACATCAGGGAGATTGATCACAAAATGTTGACGCCCCCCATGGCACCCTCATTTTTGTCAAATTCCAACCAATTGTTGCCTATATGTGCAAATATTTTCCGCGTAGCCAAGCGGATGGCGGGGGTTGCCTGAACGTCAGGAACGTATGGTAGTACCATCTATGGCAGGTCCGAAGCCTCAGAAAGGTAGACCCCGAGCTCCTGTTTCGCCATGCATGTTTCAATCGGTGTTTTTGTCTCGTCCCATTTTAAACATGAATGAACTTATATTAGCTAATAATTAATAATTATAGTTCTAGTAGCCTTTCTGGAGCCAGCTTTTAATCAAGCTATAATTATTAAACCTATATATAATTCATGCAACTTACGCTAAAACAAACGTGCATGCAAGCGCGTTAATCGCTACATGCAAAATTTTCTATCGCTGAACTTCGTTCTGTGCTTTCAGGTCATCAACAAGCAAGTTATACAATAAAAAAATTTTATTGATATTTCATAAAATTTACTCAGGTTTATAAAGAAATCGCAAAAACTGTTTTAAGCTTTAAAATCCATTCATGTTCAAATGCAAGAAAATTCCAATATTTGTACCAATATTTGAATTACAGTATATTTGAACATTTAGTAAATTTGAACGTATGAACACTGTTGAAGTTTTGTAACATATTTTATAGACAATCAAGGAAAAAGAACATATCTCTACAAATTTAGCAAAAGCGGCACAAAACTTTTGGAACGTAGCGGTTGGTCTTGTTTTCTATTAGGAATTACAGTGCAATTTTAATCTACTTTTGGTCGATATCGGCTCTAATTTTGGCTATCAATTTTTAGGTCCAATTTTCAGCAAATAAAGTTTGAACTTATGAACGCACTTAAGCTTTGTGCTATTGCAGAAAAAATTTGAAACCGGATAGTTCGCCTCGTTTACAATCGAGGAAATTGAGAATTGGGCGATTAAAGGTGATATTCGGAAGCAATGGCCGTCACAAATTGCGCAAAACAAAAGCTGATACCGACTAATAATTCTGGGTTGTCTTTGTATCGAGTATAATTTTATATATTCATTATATATTTATATTATACTTAGAAATATTTTATGTATTTACATATATTGTATTATTATACAATATTCAAATATTGTTCAGCATTACTCATTAAAACATATTGATAGATAAAGTAGAGGGCGGAACGGGCCTGATTTTTTCCGGCACGGTTCATACCGGCTCCGCCTAATGGAAATTAAAGTCGACCCGGCCCTGGGCTGCAAAACAACGGCCCAACTCGGCTCGTTTATAGTCGGGTGTCAACCCACTCGACATAAAGAATACAGGCGTTACAATTATATAAAAATAAACGTGAAATGGACGCTATAAGAAATTCTTAAAACGAACCCAATGTTATCGAAATGTGTTCTAATTATTCGATCTTTGACTAGAGGTAAGAACGGATTAAAGTTTTCGGTCCGGCCGGGGTACAGTCGGGTGTCGGGTGGCTGCACAGTACCGGCCTGGGCCGCAAGCTGAATTTGTCATGTCTAAAATATACCTACTATAGCAAATTATATTGCTTAATGAATTAGCCTATAACTTTCAACTAAATCCGCATGCTATAAAAGTACGATACCATTCACGACAATACTCAACAATAAAGATGCTAAATTTACAAATATTTTACCTAGGGTGTACTTATATATGACATTTTTCCTAAATTCCCTGAACTCGGCACTTGAAATTTAAATTTTGCCGAAAAGCGTGTTTATCCCAGTGATTTCAAAATTTTCCATATGAGACATTCCATCTAATTCCACAAACCGTGTTTTTGACAGTATCCATATTCTTTATATTTTGTTAATTAA
Source organism: Trileptium ribeirensis (assembly GCA_030248225.1). Lineage (NCBI taxonomy): Eukaryota > Metazoa > Nematoda > Enoplea > Enoplida > Thoracostomopsidae > Trileptium > Trileptium ribeirensis. Next base: position 14,496 of record JASANE010023415.1, read on the forward strand.
TTGTGTCAATCATTATGACCATGCAGGGAAGCGTTGTAATATCTCCTGTCGGAATTACAGCGAAAAGTGCCGCGACATTTGTTTAACCCTTAAATATGAAGCGTTGCGAAGCCGCAACTGTGTTCAGTGCGAAGCTGCTCTGCTACCCGAAAGCGCCATTGCGTTAATATGTGCACATTCGTCGTTTCTCACTTGCTCTGACATTCTCATACAGCTGTAGATGACAGTCAGCATCGCGTGGTTTGCGTACACTACTGGTAATCCTAACAACCGACTACGATTTGTGGCAATAGCTTGTTAAGCAAACTTCATAATCTATATATATAAGAGGAGAGGGATTTTCGTCTGTTTATTATTTATCTGAATATTTGTTTTTGAACTTTGTCAAAAGTATTATAGATACACCCCAACCCATATATATTCTGAATCAGCAAACTCTAACTTAGCTTGTAAACATATTTTTTAAAGCCCGGGGGTATACATTGGGGTTAGCTAATTATGTATTAGCTCAAGTTCTGAATGACTTGGTGCACATGTGGGTGTCTGAATTAGCGCAGTCGCTCAGCATGCGACGCTTCAGCAGGAGGACGGTGTTCTATTCCACCGCTATTCAGGAGGTGTGTGCTCTATTCCACCACTATGCAAGCGTTTTTAATTAGCCTCGAGCGTAGAGTTTAATTATTTATTTACTGCCACTCATAAACGTAACCTTCACGCAGTCAGTATTATGCAATGACGCAATTATTTATTCGCGCACTCATATCTTTATGACGCAACATTTCACTGTTCGATAATTCATTCACATTTTGTGCATTATTTTCGAATTCCGTTTACAAAATGCCAAGAAGACGAAGAGGTGGTGATTTGGGTCGATCTACGGCGGCATCTGCTGGCAAGCGGTCCGATCCTGAACAGGTGGTAAATTACCCTGTGGAGTTCTTTAACAGCACCCTCTGGATTCCACCTAATAACCTGCTCCTGAAGGTGGACGCTCCTACCATGCTTTTACGCAACCTTCAGCCTCCGAAGCTATGCAATGGCACGCGTCTGACAAGCAAGAACGCAATGCCGTATGTCTTCGAAGCTACCATTCTCACAGGAACTGCCAAGGAAGAGAACGGATTCATCAAGGATTCCGCTTATTCCTTCTGCTCTCCTCTTTGAATTCAAATTGCTGCAGTTCCCTATCAAGCTCAGCTTCACCATGTCGATAAACAAGGCGCAAGGTCACTCGCTCAATGTTGTAGGCCTCAACTTGATTGAGCCCGTATTCTTAAATGGTCAACCTTACGTGGGATGCTCACGCGTAAGCCTGACGACCTGTACATCTGCCCGCCACAGAATCAGACTCTAATGTCGTCTACCAAGAGGCCCTGCAGAATTGAGGCCGAATATCCAAGGTTCGAATGCACGGCTGAATTGCAAAATTGTTAAATCAATGTTTGAGAGTACGTTTATTATACGTGGACTTGCCTAATGCCTGAATCTTATTTTAGGTTGCACCGAAAACCGCATAGCGTCCGGTCCTTGCCGTAGATGCGAGGACGTGGGTTCAACATTGGCACTTCAGTTCATAGCTGCTTTCGACAAATCCATCGCATAGTTGACTGAGCTGAGAGCACCGCTTTAAATCTCAATTCACAAGCGTCGTTGAGCTGGCCGAATCTCACGTTATACCGGGCGAACTGCATTAGGACATTATATTTACGGAGGGACGTGCGACAAAGAAGGCAATATTAAAAAAACAACAAACATTTTTGCAGTCTAGTGTAGCAAAATTATCACATGTCAGGAGGACACATCGTAGGTCATCATGTGTTTGTATTAAGCGAATGATTTTTGCGTGCTTTTAAAAGAAACCAGAGTTCATATGGTCTGTTTGTATGTAAGTTCTCTATACTATCGCCTGAACCAAAGCCGGGTATTGGTTCACAATGATGATAACGACTTACGGCTTGATTACATATGATTGCCAAAGCTATTCCATTCTTCTGAATGAACCCTGATTAAAGTTGTATATTAAATTCATTGAATTTGAACAAATCGCACGTTTCCAACCTTCAATATAACCTACGCAAAAAACACAAATAGGTAATGCTATCCAATTCACCAAGCTACCATGCCGCAAAGCTTTTCCACACCTGAGCGACGCCGGGTATCCCAGCTAGTATACCAATAAGGTTCGTTAAAGTGTTAACGTAACAACTCCAATTCTATGCTGGAAAGGTTCATACTATACAGCAAAATGTCATGTGCACCCTTTGAAGCTTTTTGTACTACAAAACTAATAATACGAACGACGAATGCATGCGCCAAGCCTTACCACCTGAGTTGGTATATATCCTGCGGCTATTTGCTTTCGGACACGTTCGCGTGACTCGTCACGTTTCAGTTTGAGCCATGCTTTAAACGCAGCCTCGGCGTCGGCACGCTTGGATTCACGCTCGGCGCGATGAATATCTGCTTGGCTCTAGAAAGCCAAAAAAATTAAACAGATTTATTTCTGTCAAAGTTCTACCGTTGTATGCGAAAATAGCTGAATTTTCATATTTGTTGGGCTTAAATTTCGGCTTAGTCGTATTATGTTTCTAGCAATATAATAATATGCAATACCAGATATTTTTGGGCACCGTTGGGTTTTAAAGCCCTTGTAACCCTCAAGTGCTTCGAAAAATGGCGTGATGCTACACTGTCTGGATTACGACTTTATGCCTAACCACTTAAACCTGAACCGTGTCTAATTTTAATGGCCCGATGCTGCATTGAGGCTTAAAAATCAGTTAGTGTGTAAAAATATAACAACACTTAGATTTAAAGCAATGGATAGCAAATAAACTCATCGAATTAATACAAGTCATTCTATAGTTACATGTTGACACAAATCAAACAATTCATTGTAAGATTGCAGGCGATAATAGCAAAATATTTAGTCTGGTTCTGGAGTAGAAAATGATGTCACCTTATTTTATACCCAAATCTGAGACCGGTATGTACTCAACAGTTTCATTCCACACATCACAGATGCGACACAGATACACAGTAAAAATTTGAATAAAAGAGCCAAATATTCCAATTCCAATAACGATGACTGTGAAGAATACCCGAAATATTTTAGCTATTCCATAAATTTTCGACGATGTTTCGAAAATTTCTATGATTGACCTAGTCGATATTTGGCCCAGATACAATCAATCAGTTGGGAGTTATAGGAACAGCAGCAACACCTGATTTCGTCACAAAATTCTGTTTGTGCTATCTTATTATTCTATCAAGTCAGATGTTATATGTATACTAGGCCTAACCATGCACTGTCTTGCTTCATCTGTACAACAAACTTTTTTGTCACATCAATTGAGTTCTTGCAACTTGATTTAGGTTTTAGACCGGGCGTTGTTTAACAGACGCATGTTGCTAGGAAGGACTGTTTATAACCACGATCATGGCACTACGACTTGGCGCTGAATTCGAAAATTGTCATGAGTAGCATGGTCTGTGTTGCGTTTGTTGATTTTCCACGTAGTCTTCGTGCTTCTTTCAAAATATCCAGATCAGCTCAGGAAACAATTTATTTAGCTTATTAACTGTTCACACCTAGGATCATATAATGCAGCCGTCCAATTTTTGAAGAAGACGCGTGCAATTATTGAGACCAAATCGCTTTATCTGGTAGCACAACAGTAGTAATAATTGCTCTGCTGCTGCATGACATGGGTACAATTTCGAAAAAAAATTCTTTCAAACCTATTCCTTTTTCCGTGCAGCTATTGCACTTAGATTTTCCCACAGTGAATGAGCATTGATACGTTCTAATTTTAGTAATTACGCTAATAATATTCGTCGCGCTATATGATCTCGTCCAAATTTGTAAACCTACAGCTTGGCCTGCAAGAAAAATTTCTTGGGCTACTTTAGGACAGATAACATCCAAATGCTGCAATGTTAGTTTATCCATTAGAAAAGAGTATGAAACTTCACTGCACACTAAGTGTGTTTGATGACGCAGGCGTTTTGGGGGTCGTCATACACAGACTCCACAGTTAGATTTTCTTGTACGAACTTCAGCTTATGAGCGACAAGTGTCGAATAAACTTTGAAATCACTAGTTTGTTAGCTGTTGAATTCCAGATTTTGTCTACATACATTGTAGCAAGTATGGATGAGGATTGACTTTACTAAAGAGTGTCACTCTTCAGCTTTCCTTTACTATATTTCACGGTACTTCGCAATCGTTTGCTCCCTTGCCCCGTCCGAGGGTTATGATTCACCAAGTGACACCCAGGTTCATGGACTATCAACTTATACACCAACCATATTTATGGAACACTTTAGACCTCCCAGGCTCATGGACCACTAAATTAGATCCCACTCTTGATCTTAGACCACTATTTCAGGCACCTACAAATTCCTATGGGGGTGGAACATTTTTGAACATTTTTCGAAAATTTTTGAAAAATATTCGACCCCCAAGGAAACTGTGTGGGCGTCTGAAATAGTGTGCAAGAACATGTATGAGGTGCAAATCAGTGATCCATGAACTTGGTGGACGGAGTCTGAATTTGATGTTCCATGAATATTAGTGGGTGTACGTTAGTTATAGTGCAAATCCATGGGTAAGGTACAGGTTGGTCGTCCAAGGACCGGGGCCGTGAGTTTGGATATAGTGGTCCATGAACATGGGTGGGACAGTCATGTTTGCGAATCACTTGGTGGGTCATAATCCTGGGAATAGGGGGAAGACATCATACCGTGGGCAATAATACGGGAAAGCTGAAGAAATTCACACTCTTCAGCAGGGTCGACTCTTGATTTTACAAATTTCTGATAAGTGAAAATTACCAATTTAAAATAGTCTATCCTGTGTCATTCAGACTCGGGTCTTTAAAAAAGTCTTTCACTTTTTCAAGTATCCCGCAGCCCTGGTTGAACATGTTAATGCAGTATTACTTTACAAACGACTAGCCATATTTAGTTTTATTTATATTTCAATATTTTAGGAGAGGCTAAACCTTTTTCTTCCAGGCTTACTTAAGTTCCTTTTACACTGAGCAGAAGATTGAAAACAGGCAATATACTACGGTAGCGGACGGTTTGTGATTAGATAGACCGGCGTTCTAAGCTAATTATGAAACCCGGGCTAGTCCATCGCCGGTATTAAAAGTTGTAGCAATACAGCACGTTTCAAGAATAGCAAATTCGCAAAATATGCATTAGTTTAGTCAGGTTGTTAGGTTATACTTTATCGATCGATGTGTTTAATATTAAAATGTTATCTAAAAATCATCTTTATACTTATATATTTGAAAGCATTAGATACGAAGGAATTGAGCATACCAAAATCAATGTCATAGGTTATGCGTGAGTAAACTTAAGGTGACCCCGCCAACCATCCATTACCGATATCGAATCGCAAAGCCCTTGTTACGGAAAACAGTTCATCCGGTTTTTCGCTAACCGAAAATTCGCAAAATCAAATCCAAGACCAAAAGTTATCCCATGCGTTCGAACAGAATTTTGGCGATTTCACTTCCGGAAATTATGTTCCCTAATGCATTATCATTTTAATTAGGATTATACAGTGTTCGAAAACAAATTTAATGCAAAAGTGACATCATAATCAAATCGACAAATTTTCATTCTCAAAAATTCGGGTAATTTTACTAGAATTTTCGCAACACAAAATGATTAGATTTGAATCGCGAGCACTGTGTTCGCGAACAGATTTACGCCGAATTTCGATTGATCAAAAAGCGTTCCGTAACAAATTTTATCCAAAAATACAAAATATGATGGTTGGCGGGGTCACCGCATTATTAAATGAAGAACTAAACTAAACCTACTTCTCGCTCCGCGGATTTAGTTCGTCGCTTGAGTTCCTCATTCTTTTTTCTCAACCACGCTCGAAATGCATCTTCAGCCTCGCGCCGTTTCGTCTCTTTCGCAGCTCGTTCTCGGGCTTGGGCTTCGTCACGCTTCGACGCCAGCCATACCTCATGCTTGCGTCGGCGTTCCAACGTCTCTTGGTCCAAGCCGAAAATGGAATGAATATCCACGCGGGGTTTGAGCGGCGGCATCAGTGGTGTCTCCGCGGTTTGTGAATGGTACGACGTGGATAGGGCTGATGCCGAGGCATGATGAGACGCTCGCGGATAGAAGGGTGCACGTTCGTGGCTGGCTAACGACGAAGCGCCAACGGGACCTGGACTATGGCTTTGGGGGCGTCGCATAGTCTTGTAAACTCGGGGAGCGCTCTGTTGCGCCATATGTGCTTCTCCATTTCGAGAAGCTTGATTTGTTACACTGGAATGTGAGGGCTCAAATGAATCTGAAGGCAACATAGGTCAATACAGCAACATCTGATGTTATTGTGCCTAATTATAGATAACATGTCTTTAGGCTTTAAAACTGACTGCTTTACGCATTCGCAGTTTGCTAATAAAACCATTTGCCGGAGTGTACGGTAGTGGGCACCGTTACCATGTTTGTTGTTGGCTTAAGAGCAGGCACGTAACCAGATTTATATTTTAGGAGAACAAACCAGATCTAGGGGCCCAAGCCAATTAATGCATCATTTACAATAAGATGCGTGCGCATGGTCCTAATTATGTCACGCGTTCAAATGGGCTAGCTACTATGTCACGCATACGTTTAAGCTCGACTATTTAAATATTGAATAGACTAGCTATTCTGTGCTTTTGTCACGAGGTCATTCTGCAGAGCCCTATAATATAAGCCAGAGAGTATTTAGACCGCGAACATTACAATTTACTATACGTATCTAAATAAAGCTCCAAAAGCCGCATACAACTTAAAACGTTAATTGTATATATTCAAACAAATATATAACTTAGAATTAGTGTGAAAATACTATAGAACAAAATGCAATTACACTAAACACATTACTAAATATAATTTATCAATTGACAGTTCAGCCGGATGCTTCGTTTGTCACGCGGAGCCTAGCTAAGCTCCCTATTTGTCAGATCAAGACTAGCTAAGCTATAAAAATGTACCATAGTAGTCCAGCTAAGCTATAGTTCACCCGTACTAGTTGAGTTGGACACGTGACATAATTTGGCTCTGGCGCACGCATCTTATCGTAAATGATGCATTATCCTGTAATATATTTTTTATATTTAAAGAATGATCCATTATATGAAATTTAAACAGCCTTTGTAAATGTCAAAAATCAGAGAAAATATCTTTATTAAGGCAATTAATAAGCAGAGGAATTATATATTAAATTCGATCCTAACTATTGCTGTTGTTTAAAAATGAAACCCCACTGCCAATATACAGTTTAAGAATATGAGATGGATATTTTTCGAATATTTTTCCAGAGGGTCACCGCAATCTCAGGCTGGCGTCGTCTTCTCTGACACGCCCAGGCTACGTGCCTACTCAGAGTTATGTAAGGTTCACCCTTACATACTTTCATGCCACACATACTATAGTGTTGTGTCATTCAGAAATAGAAGATATTCTGTTACCAGTTGGCGAGTCGGAATCGCTACTACTCATACATGGGCCAAAGTCAGATGTCCCCGCTTGGGGTAGCCGGGTCCCGCCTCCCAGTGCAGTGATTCTGGCGGTCAACATGGGGTAGTGGTCGGGCCGTGCAAACCCTCGGCGGAACCAAAAGCACCTATGGGTTCGGCGCCAATGGCAGCTCCAGGATTTCGGTGACCTGTCATGGTAGCCCTGCCCTTGGGGGGAGTGGGTGGGGGAGACCTGACCACAGGTGATGTAATACCTACTGCCCTATAATCTTGTATGCTACTACTATGGCATATATACCAGATCTACAAACATTCCGATACGAAATCTGCATTGATAAACGAATGCTAATATATTCCCAATGCAACCGCTCATATCCGAAAACGGCTGGCCATTTTAATTTTCCAATGGTCGATTACCCTTACACCAATTAACATGATTCAGCAATTCAGCTTTCAATTCAAATGCTTTCATCAGACTAAATTCACGTTAAAATGCAAGCACGATAATTTTCGAACAACATATATCGAAATTGTCCCTCTTAAGCGAAGACAAAAAGACATCGAAGCTGCGCTGTCGTCATGGTTGAGTCGCAGATTATTCAACTATCACTTCAGATTCTAGCCAAGGGCACCCCCCCCCCCGTGCAGCATCTGTGTCCCTTGAATATAACAGAAAACTGAAGTTCACGGTTATGTGTGAATTGTGCGTTTAAGCTGTGCCCCCAGCATATCCAGTGCCCCTTCGTGCAAAAGTTTCTGACTACGTGTATTCAGTATTTCTTTATTTAAACAATTTTTCATGAAAACATTTATGATTCATATGGTCAAACCATAGTTGGGAGTTGTTGTTTTTGTCATAATCTTCACATATATATCAAATGCAAATATATATTTGATATATCTATTTTGTATTTTATACAGACCCGCACCTACTGGGAGATAAATGGGTCTTAGCCACCCCTTCTGCTGCCTCGCCCGCACTACCCTACTGCGATGGAAACTATCACATTCAATTTGTTATTCACACAATACCAAATTTGAGCTCCCTTGAAATTCCTGCGGGCTTCCGCTCACTAAACGCTCTGACTGCAGGTTTGTTTTGGTAATTGTCACTATTAATTTTCACTATACATATATAATTTTCTGAGCAAAAAAGTTAACAACACAGAATGTGGACTGAGCACATTGCAGTTGACACCCTCAGAAAAGTTCTCTCGAGCAGATATCAGGTTCATTTAGGTTCACGGTTGTTGAATAGGTGGACAAATATAAGAACGATAATCGGGAAATAATTGCATGGACTGGCATATATTTTAGATTACTTATGAGGGGAGTTTTACCCAGCATGTGTTTTTTACTATACTTCATGGAATTTGTATAGCATATAACAATAAATTTCATATGTACTGTATATAGAACTTCCGATACAAGTTGATTATCCACGTTTATACAAAAGTTTCTAATATTCCGCATGGTATAAACCCCACAATGTTGTCGGTGTTGTATAGTCGAGAAGAGTTTTATTTGAATCAATGTTTATTCAGCTAACTGAAAATTTTAGCAGCGGGACGTGCATCGATTCTCTTAATAAATCAACTTTGGAACGGAACAAATATTTCAGTCGTCGTAGGCCGCGACGCCGTCTAAGCGCCACGGTTTATGTTGGGTGATGGATATTACTTAGGGCCCATGTCTACTTTAGGGGCCGAAGTATAATGCATGCCATGCCGTTCTCGATATACTATGCCTAAGCCTAAGTCGGGGCTACCGCCCCTCGGACATCCCGCTCTAAGCTGTTCTTTTTTCTAACGTTATAACGTCCGGCCCCTAAAGTTGACATTGACGAAGCCGTTTAAGCGCTACAGTGATGCATATTACTTAGCATCTGTATAAATCACTCCTGATGCATATTAGTTAGCATCTGTATAAATCACTCCTGATGCATATTACTTAGCATCTGTATAAATCACTCCTGATGCATATTACTTAGCATCTGTATAAATCACTCCTGATGCATATTACTTAGAATCTGTATAAATCACTCCTGATGCATATTACGTAGCATCTGTATAAATCACTCGTGATGCATATTACGTAGCATCTGTCTAAATCACTCCTGATGCATATTACGTAGCATCTGTATAAATCACTCCTGTTGTATATCCAATTTCTCGTTTGCTCAAAAATAATACCTGTCTTCCTACAGCAGTAAATATTTTGTATCAAAACGACTATATAATAGATACTGGCACTATATAAGTGTGTTAGAATCGAATTATTGCCAGCACTGAATATCTAGCAAGGATTCTTGCCTATGCAGTGGAACTGCGGCAAAGTGAACGAGCAAAATGTTCGCCGTAGTCATTGGAAATGGTTGAAACAGTTGTTCTAGCGTTTAAAAGCTAATTGTGGATGGGGCTGTATGCATTGTTATTGGCATAGACTTACGTATCGAATGCGACTGAACCGGTGCCTTGCTCACAGTTGGCCTTAACGGCGACACATGGGCGGTTGTACGGGACTGCTTCATCGCAGACAGGCCCACTCGTTGTCCGATAGCTACTGCAGTCGCACTGCTTGAAACGCTGGATTCCGGTCTTCGCTCTGAAGCGTTTACTGTAGCACTGGACACTGCCTCTGCAGCGGCTGAGCTAGAAGCAGTACTAAGTCCCGACAAACGTCGTTGTTTTGTTTCTTGCCGACTATGTTTCGTTTCAATGTTGCCGCTGTCGTGCTTCGCTTTGTCTTCATCGTCGCCAGCGTCGCCCACTGAATATTCCTCGTTCGCACTTTCGTGAAAAGTGACGCTTTCATAATGAGTGCCATCAGCAGCGGTTGTGCTTTGAATTACGAGATCGTCAGCGTTGACGCTCGGGCGTGACAAGGATGCATGTCGTTCTGAAATAATAAAGTTGACATTCAATATAGCTGCTTGTTAACGTCGCATTAAAACGTCGCGGTTGCACATCATGATTAAATTATTGGAATAGCGTCGCTAAGTAAAGGATACTTGTTACAGCATGGTGCATACGTGCCGAAGCAGGAATTCAGGAGGAGGATAGCGCCCCACCGCCCTTAGTACTCGGATCCCCACCCCCTCGAGGCCCTAGGCTACTCTCCTGATGATATTACCCTAACTCTTCCCACCGGCCCTGGCACTCAAACCACACCCGCCCTCGCAGAAGGCAAAAATTGTCAAGAATATGGTTTAAATAGGCAAAAATGAGCTAAAAATTGACAAAAATGAAAGGGTGTTCAGGAGGAGGGTGAGGAATGTCGGCATCTTTCTTCAGCAGCCCCTGGAAAACCACTCCAAGGACTATCTGTGAATTTGTGCCCCTTTTATTGTTGCACATGAAATTGAAATGAAAATCTGAATATTATTTTACATTGTGGTTGTCGTGCATAATTTGAAGCGTTTGAATAATGTAAGGTGTTGCATATTTTGGCCGAATGGTGTGGCGTTGCTGCAGGCTGAATCGGAAAACTAGGATACACTGTAAAGCGAATGAGTTAAGTTTTAGTGCTATTAACAATAATTTCAAAATATTTGCGCAATTTTCCCTAATGTTAGATTCTAAGATTTCACCTATCTTAGTTTCTATGATCAAAGCCACTTAGTATTAGTTTAAAACCTGGAAACTTGTATCCACAATTTTTCAGAATTATTTCTAGAACATTCATTATGAAGGTGTAAAATCAGTTACAAAAATACAAGCCTATCACCTAGAATGATGTACTGCTATTATATTGACAAACTTAATGTATACACTATAGATATCGACAGGGGGTTACCCCTAAGCTCGGGCCAAACATAAGCCAAATATACTATCCCTTTCTACCGTCGAAGGACCCGCAGCCCGCTCTTTCACCTCCCTACTGGCCGATGGAGCTCAAGAAATTTTAAGAAAATTACCAAAAATTGGGAAAATTTTCGCAAAAGTTGGAACAGATTAGCAAAAAATTGATGAAATGAATTATGATTCCATGAAAATTTCAAAATTTAACACTCTTTGGCATATCCCCCGCCCGGTACCGCCAACCCGCCGAACCCATCTATTCTTTCATATCTTCGACACATATGATATACTCTGTGGTTAAATATTCACTGCCTCTATGAGCATTTATGATTAAGAGAATATAACTGCATTTATGGCATGGGGTGCAATTGCTTGAATGCTATAAACGGGCAAATTACATGGTTTGTCCGTAGTTATTAAAATTCGCTTTAATGATCGCAATATCCAGCTTAGGCCGATCAAAACTGGATGCTATGCTGAAACCGGTGCATCACATGTCCTTTCTGGCTAAAACTGATAATCAGCCGCCAAGAGATTATTTATCGGATAAAAGAACACTTGCGATGTTATAATTTGTTACAGTGCAAATTTGCATTAATTAATTTTAACTCAGCCTGCATCGTTTTAGGGGTATGAAATCGGATCAGATCGTTTCAGAATGAGTGATCGAACTTATGCACATAACTCCGGCATGAGATACAATTCTAACTCTGATGGAATTAATTTAACTGACAGTGATTTATGGAAATCTTACTCAGGAACTCTGAGTTTGAAAACAATCTCAGCGTGAGTCAATCGTATTCAAGTCAGAGTTCCTGAGTTAAGTTTGTGCCTAACTCACTCATTTCAAACTCGTCTCTCAGTTAGAAAACTTAACTCGTAACCCCGAGTTACCTGCCCAACTCGGTCAGAGTTAGTTTGAACCCAAGAGACTTCTGAGTATAATCATACAAAATTTGTTAAGTTTGAAAATTTACCTCCACTCGTATTTTTTAAAGCTTAGCCCGTTTTATATAGAATTATGGAAAGACACATTTGAGCCATAAGGTTAAATATGGAAGCTTTGACAACGTCGACCTCATTAAACATATCATGAAAAATATTGCGTTTACACAAATGTCCCATATAAACTTAAGGTAATCATGCTTAAGCTTTTTAATTTGCTGCAATGTCGGTAAGTATTTCCGGTAGACATCTACTTAGTTATTTTTAAATTTATATTCAGCCAACTTTTGTAATGTGGGCAAGATTTCATTTGAACATATCTTTGTGAATTTTTTTTGTGAATTTGAGCGCGAGAGCTGTATTCAAACTTTTCAAAAATATTCCTTTAGTCTATCCAACGACGAATATGCGTTACCTAAAAATCGTTGAACTCAAGATTTGATATCGAATTTCGAAGCATTACAATTCGCTATATTTTTTTTTACATTACAAATTAGACTTAAATTTTTTTAAAATTTTGATAAGTAAAAAATCGACATTTTTACATTTGACTAAATTTTTAGCTCAAAATTTGAGCTAAAATTTTGAGCAACTGCTTCGATCGTATAAATGAATCTTAAAATCAGATTAATCCTAGTGGCACCTGGTAAAGGCCGGAGTTAGGTTGGAGGCTCCAATTTTCGTGTTATAATATTTTCTTTAAAATTAAATTTTGTTTAGAAATTTTGAAATAAAGTTCTAGAATGTATTTAATGAAGCTCTGAATTAATTAGGTCAGAGTCACAATACTGCATCGGTTTGGAAACGTTGAGTAGCCACAGTATCTATATAAATCAATTTTCGGTCTGTGATCTAAATTAAGTTTTAATCTCCCAAAGTCTAACTGAATTTGTTTTGGAAGTTAACTGCCTCAAAAAACATGTTAGGTTTTCAGTCTGTTAGACCAAATAAATTTGCGCATTTATTTTCAGATCCACATTCGTCATATTCGATTAGATATCCCCTAACTATTCGTTCGCAACCAACCTGAACCGAAAAAATTGGCCACGAACAGAGCCGAATCAGAAATTGAATATTACACGCCGACCCGTGTCACGTAAGACTAAAGTCGAGCCGAGGCTCAAAATCTGGATTAAAGGACCTTTAGGACCTATGAGGCGTTTTTGAATGCTCTTTTAGACATAAACGAACAGTCAGCAATGTCAGCATTCTCAATGCCTAATGCGAACGGCTCCTGACAGCAAAAGAGGCAACTAGACGTTGGTATGTTTGTGGTTCCGTGATATTAGTAGTGGTGGTCTCCTTTGTATCCTGTAACGTCTTTTGCTACAAAAGACCATTTCACGTATTTGCGCAGATAAGCTTTAGTTAGCAATGGCTTCTTACTTCATAACTAACAACAAAAAGACGTATCGAGCTTTAACACTTTCAATGCAATATTAGGGCAAGAAATTTGTAAAAACACACATTTTTGGCAGTAAAGAAGCAGCTCATACTGGACCGACTGACAAATGTCAAACAAATACAAATTGAAATATCAAATATGTCTTTTAATTTCGTAACTCATAGGCAAACAATCTTGCCGCTGAAAACCCTCACCTTTGCATTTTTTCTAAAATTATCTTCTATTTTCTTAATTACGTGACGATAATAAGGATAAATTTGTCCAAAAGTTCCGTATATTGAATCTTAAACAATTTTGATGAATTCATACCAACAACATTCGTATGACTTTTAAATTATACCAACGCCCTGCTCAGCTGTCTCAGTCAGTAGTGATTTTCCAAATGACTTACAATGCATGTACTGATTAGGAATTTGGACAAATGGTAGCACTGATATTGTTTAATATTTCACATGCAAAGAGTTTTAAAACAAGAGCAACAGGCAAGGTTTATTCAGGTTAGACTGGGGTTATTGAAAACTTTCATGGCTAGAAGCGACATAATGATTTATGCTTCACAAATTAAATAAGAACAGTTTCGAAATAAAAAAGAAATCTCCACCTACTTCCACTGCGACTATCGCTACTCGATCGTCGTTCCCCGGATTCAACGCGTTGCAATCGTATAACGCTTGATGACGAACTTCCCGATGCGCTTCGATCAAAACGATTTTGTCGACGATGATGGCTTCCGCCAGAAGATGATGCACTCATTCTGTTAATTGCTGTTGTCGTCGCCACTACAGCTGTCGTTGCTGCTGCTGCCATTTGGAGACGTCGTTGTTCGTGTTGCTGATCACTGTCTTGGCTGCTGTTGTCGACATAACTCGGCTCCGTTATCTTTACTTCTCGACGTGGTGGAGTTCGTTCCGTTGTTTTATCAGCAGAATTTTCGCTTTCTTCAATTTCTTTCTGTTGTTGAGCCTTCTTCACCGAGTTATGACTATTTTCAGTATCAGGGTCGTCGGATAGTGAAGACTGATAAGCTAACGATTCGAGTCCTTTTGAAGCTACACTCCGGTTGTCAATCGCAGACCAACGATCGCCGTCTATATCTTCACTCCTAATGTCGGACTTTGGATTGTCGTCATGTTCGCTGTCCTGCTCGATGTTTTTATCTATGTGATTAGCTGAATCTGAAAGATCTTCGCTTTGTTTTCCAGTCTTCTCGTCGAGGTTTAATTCAGTGGCCTTTCGTGAAGGAGGAGATGATATCTGTTCCAGCGAAGAATGCGATAAATCGTGGATGCTCAATGGATCTCCGTACTCCCTTGCAGAATGTGAACTCGATTGATGTAGCGGAGTACTCTCACTGTCATCAGAAATCGAATGAGCTCTCACCACTCCCGGCCTAGTAGAACCATTGTGGTTTGACGTTGACGGTTGTTGCACTTGATTGTAATCGATACTATGAGCTTGTAAAAACTTGTTCAGTCCCGAATTATTAATTTTATCGTCTCTCTCATGTCCTACAATACTTCCCTCCTGTTCTGAATGCAACACTTCCGATGAATAGTTGTTGTTATCTTTTTTGAGAAAATTTAGATTTGAAACCGATTCAGAAATGCTTTCATCCTAAAAATTTTAAAGATATTTTTACTCAAATTAAGTATAAGATTTTGGTTTACAAACAAATTAGCAATTGTTTCTTACATCTTAAAAGCCCCGACACAAAAATTTAAGACAAAAAAGATTTATTATTCATCGCCTCTATTGGGTAACTACATTCTGATGTGGAAACCTAGCGATAGCCTAAAATATAATTTGCTGGAAGCTGTTTCTGCAGAAAACGGTTGTTTTGGAGTTAACTATGGTAAAATCTCAAAGTAATATGTAAATTCCTGGATCGCATCTATCCAGGGCACATTTAGGACATGTTTGGGACAAAGTTCCATTTTGTGTATAAATTTATTAGGAATAATGTATTGCTAGATGCTCCGTATGAACCGTTGGATGTGGAATTTCGAAATCCAACAAGTCATATGAAACCGTCTAGGAACTATTATCGTGTTTAGTTTTGCGAAAATGTATTTTTCTTATAGCTTAAACATTTTACATAACTTAAAAACAATTCTATTAAGCTAGATACTAGTTGACAATTTCGCAAACCACAGCGACATTTACTGAGGCCGTTTAGAAAATGTCAAAATTTTAATTTTAAAACTGGAATGAACAAGTCGGATATTGCTTTGCGTTGAGCAAATTGAGATGTTCTATGTTCAAAAGCATCAAATGACAAATTTCGCTTACTTAAATACCGATATTAGTAAGTCACATAAAGAAAAACAAGCAAGAAGAAATACACTGGTGTAGTCGAAGCCTGGAATACCTTTGGTGCTGATGTGATGTTATAGGCATTTTAAAATCATATTCGCTAACATTGAAAACCTTCAAAACATTTTTAACCTTCATCAAAATCTCAAAATGAAGCAAATTTATAAAAATAAATAAGTGTCGAAAATTCTGAGTTACCATAAGCTCGTGGGGTTGGTTTAAAGTAAACAATTTATTAAATACATTATATTAATAACATCTCGGTGATAAATTTCAAAGCGCTTCAAAGCCATGCAACAGTTTGTTTTCCGCCATAATACGGAAACCTTTTAAATGGACAAATTACACGTTTGACGAAATAATGAACGTTGGGAGACGGGGGCATTACACGTGGGAGTCTTGTATCGCATGTCATATTGTGAACCCACACAGAGTAAGCACCGTTATTTCCAATCATATTTGGTAACATATAAATCTGCTTTAGCCTTCTGTGTACAGTAAAATAATTAAAAAAATTATCAGCTCGTACTGGCAAAATTGACCATATTAGCCTCTGGTAACATCTTAGAAGGACTATCATATACTTATCGAGCGCCTAAAACACAATCAACGCATTCCTTCAACTACTAAATAAATTACTAAATACTAAATTACTAAATTAGTAAATACTAAAAAATACTAAATACAATCCCATAGTCAACGTTAAAAAAGCAAGAGAAAGTCACAAAGTAACACTTTTCTTTTGAAAATTTCGCTTTTTAAGGTCATTTTTAAACTTTTAGTATAATAGTGACAAACTGTAAGCTCTGACAAAATAAAACATTGAATGTCTCTTTTATGAAACTTTCTATTTTCTGATGTCCTAAATTTATGACATCACACTCAAAAATTAAGAACTGTATAATGCAAACTTTGTTTCGCGGAAATCAGTGGTTCAGGTTAATGGCCTCTGTTTTGTAACTAACACCACTAAGACGAGTTAAAGTTTTATATGGTCAGTTTTTTTAGTTTTGGGCAGAAAAATTGCCTATTGTCCTTTGGCGTTTTGGAAAAGGTGAAACTATATACAATATTGTAGTTAATAAAAAAAGTTTCGAAAAACCATTTGTGAAATGATGAATTAGGCCGTGTTCACATTCCATCCGAGCCGAATTGTATCACAGTGCATTCGATACGAACCGATATGATACGAGCAAACCTTACACTTACCATATAAAGTGTGGGATGCGTATATATTTTTCACATCACATCGTCGGATACGGATCATAAAAAATTAGGCATGATTTATCGGATCGGAATCTGATTGAAATATTCCTAATCCTTATCCAAGATTTAAACTCTCTGTCGAATAGAATGTTCTTGTTCCTCATATTTAGGGAATTTGTTACATCCATACATGTAACGAGTAAATTGTTCACAAATGCTCCAAACGATTTTTATATCCAAAAGCAACGTGCGTGATAAGCGGTTCCGTTAAGTAACAGTTCTGTGAGTTCTGGGAGCGTTTTACTTAGTCCCCCTCAATAATATTGTATTTATTTCACAGTATGAGAACATTTCTCAAACCAGCGTCACAATTGAAATTAGAAATCGACAAAAATTATGCACAAGAGAATTCCGATTTTTTTATAGATTCTAAAATAAAAAAAACTTTTATTCAGCTATACGTGTGGCCATAATGTCATTAGGTTTGTTCTATCTTCTAAAAACGTTTGCTTGCCAAAGCAAAAGACGTCTCGTCAAAAATGTTGACCAATGTTATACTAAGCCAAGGCGCTGCGTATTTCGAGCTGCCTATGGTCCGATAGAGCGTCTTTGAAGATCAGAGCATCTAGCCCAGAAACTAACTGCCGTCAACGCTTAGGCATTCACCAACGAAAACAATATGAAGTACCTATAGTTTAAAGAAACACAAAACAAAGTGGTTTCGAACGGAATGGCTTAAACCTGCCGTTCTAATCTGATAACAAAAACGATATTGTCGTGCCGACAAAGTATGCGAGCCGTGGTCTGAAGAAGACGGCCGCATGTGTTATGAATCGTTGTCATGGCAACCGCAGCACTCATGATCTCCAATGCCACGGTTGCTGCTGAGCTTGCGAGTTGCGACGGTACTAGCTGCCACAATGCCATGCTTGCTTGTGGTGCGATGTAGACGAGGTGCCACGGAAAGGTCCAGTTGTACAATATTGCGATATGAAGCTTAATAATCAACTGGAGGACCGTCCTAGACCCCATATTTTTCACTCTGCACAAAAGAAACGAGATTGCGGATTCTCACTATTCACACATAATGTCTAAAAGTTGTCATAGATCCCATATAATAATGTGGTGCACTGGCAGCCGCCCGTATTAGTAAAGTAATGCTTTGCCTACAATGCAAATTGTACCCAACAATGACGAATAATGCGTTACCCGGGTAACTATGTGTTTGCAAAATAACATATCGATACAATATGAACGAGCGAACATTGGATATTGTGTCTGAGAGATGGGTTTTTATCAACAAAATAAAACGTATGATAATCAAAAGCGCACCCGCAATGAGGCAAGGGTATACGTAATAAAGTGATGACAATTTCAGAAAGACACGCATTGTTTGACTCAATCTAAGCGCACCCGCAATGAGGCAAGGGTATACGTAATAAAGTGATGACAATTTCAGAAAGACACGCATTGTTTGACTCAATCTAAGCGCACCCGCAATGAGGCAAGGGTATACTTAATAAAGTGATGACAATTTCAGAAAGACACGCATTGTTTGACTCAATCTAAGCGCACCCGCAATGAGGCAAGGGTATACGTAATAAAGTGATGACAATTTCAGAAAGACACGCATTGTTTGACTCAATCTAAGCGCACCCGCAATGAGGCAAGGGTATACGTAATAAAGTGATGACAATTTCAGAAAGACACGCATTGTTTGACTCAATCTAAGCGCACCCGCAATGAGGCAAGGGTATACGTAATAAAGTGATGACAATTTCAGAAAGACACGCATTGTTTGACTCAATCTAAGCGCACCCGCAATGAGGCAAGGGTATACGTAATAAAGTGATAACAATTTCAGAAAGACACGCATTGTTTGATTCAATCTAAGCGCACCCGCAATGAGGCAAGGGTATACGTAATAAAGTGATGACAATTTCAGAAAGACACGCATTGTTTGACTCAATCTAAGCGCACCCGCAATGAGGCAAGGGTATACGTAATAAAGTGATGACAATTTCGGAAAGACACGCATTGTTTGACTCAATCTAAGCGCACCCGCAATGGGGCAAGGGTAAACGTAATAAAGTGATGACAATTTCAGAAAGACACGCATTGTTTGATTCAATCTAAGCGCACCCGCAATGGGGCAAGGGTAAACGTAATAAAGTGGTGACAATTTCAGAAAGAC
Organism: Trileptium ribeirensis; assembly: GCA_030248225.1. NCBI lineage: Eukaryota > Metazoa > Nematoda > Enoplea > Enoplida > Thoracostomopsidae > Trileptium > Trileptium ribeirensis. The sequence continues at coordinate 33,855 of JASANE010023415.1, forward strand.
ACGCATTGTTTGACTCAATCTAAGCGCACCCGCAATGGTTCAAGGGTAAACGTAATAAAGTGATGACAATTTCAGAAAGACACGCATTGTTTGATTCAATCTAAGCGCACCCGCAATGGGGCAAGGGTAAACGTAATAAAGTGGTGACAATTTCAGAAAGACACGCATTGTTTGATTCAATCTAAGCGCACCCGCAATGGGGCAAGGGTAAACGTAATAAAGTGGTGACAATTTCAGAAAGACACGCATTGTTTGACTCAATCTAAGCGCACCCGCAATGGTTCAAGGGTAAACGTAATAAAGTGATGACAATTTCAGAAAGACACGCATTGTTTGATTCAATCTAAGCGCACCCGCAATGGGGCAAGGGAAAACGTAATAAAGTGATGACAATTTCAGAAAGACACGCATTGTTTGATTCAATCTAAGCGCACCCGCAATGGGGCAAGGGTAAACGTAATAAAGTGATGACAATTTCAGAAAGACACGCATTGTTTGATTCAATCAAAGCGCACCCGCAATGGGGCAAGGGTAAACGCAATAAAGTGATGACAATTTCAAAAAGACACGCATTATTTGAGACAATCAAAGCACACCCGCAATGGGGCAAGGGTAAACGTAATAAAGTGATAACAATTTCAGAAAAACAGTTTGATTCAATATTGTAGAAATCTAACAGTTAATTTAAACGCTATTGGGGCGAGCTTGGAGTATCACACAATGTCGTAACTGGTATAGTTTAATCACGCCACGAATTATGTAAAATGATAGCTCATATTCTTCTACGTTCAATTCCCGATGGAAAAAATTAAAAAAGGTTCACCTAATGCACAGCGTATGCAGTTGACTTCCACAGCTCTAGAGCTTCTAGACTTCGTCATACATTATTTAAAACAAATTATTCTATGTACTAAACGCAATTTATATTCAACAGTCTGACGACAGAATCATCTTTTTACGTTTCACAAAATCATGTTGCAAATACAGCTAAAGACAATATGGAAAACTAAGGGCACTTGGTACAGACAAACAAATAACATATCACTGACTGCGTTATTTAAATCCTAAGATCCTAGATAAATTTTTCTATATTAAAACAAAGGATTTCTCGATACAAGATATGATAATGATCATTAACTGTTTAATTTGCGGCCAACAAAAATTGATGCAAAAGTACGGGTAACAACAGTAGTCTGTCTACACACGGGCGCTTACCGTATTTTCGAATATTAAAGCAAAAGACTGTCTGTTACGAGAAATCCCGTGCGCTTGCTATATTTTTGAATTCTGAAGGAGTGAGCGCAAGGAGCGAAGCGAAGAAGTCTCATTAGCCAGGAGTGTGAAATTTGGCAGCGTCTGTTTGTGGGTTTTTTCGTATGACATGCATAACTCAACTTTTGATATGCAGATCAGGTCGCGCGATACCTCATTCGCAAGCTCGAAATATCTATTTGTGCTCTTTAGTTAGAGGCAAAACCCGATTCTAACATCTTCACCTTCAAAACGTGGTCCGAAAGGGCCCAAGAAGTCTCTATGGATCTTACCAAAATACGTTATGAGTCATATGTCGACAACAACGGGCGTGATCTGGCCGGATTTAGGCTCATTTTGTTCAAAACAAAGCTCTATATATCTATATACACTGCATTGCTTTTGACTGCACCTGTCGAGCAGGGTTGGGTAAAGATGGTTTATACATGGGCCCTTGGGGCCTCGAAAACACCAAATCGGGCATATCTCCTCAACCACTGGAGTAATTCGGCTATGGTAGCGCTCATTTGGTTCAGAATGCAAAGCTCTATATAGCTATATACGCTGCGTTGCCATGGCCCTCACCTGTCAAGCAGGTTTGGGTTAAGATGGGTTGTAAATGGGCCCTTGGGACCCCGAAAACACCAAATTGATCATATCTGCTGAATCACTGGAGCGATTCGGCTAAGATTGAGCTCATTTTGTTCAGAAAGCAAAACTCTATACAGTTATATACGCTGCGTTGCCATTGCCCTCACCTGTCGAACAGCTTTGGGTTAAGATGGGTTGTAAATGGGCCCTTGGGACCCCGAAAACACCAAATTGGCTATATCTCTTCAATGACTAGATCGATTCAACGGCCTTTAGGCTCCTTTCGTTCAGAGGACAAATGTATAAATTCCTATATGTGGTGCTGTACTATTTGTGTTTTTTGGGTCTTCGACTTTAACGAAATGTAAGTATTTTCCTGACTTTTATATACACATAGAATTCACTTTCTTGGGCATGAGACAAGTCCGTAGTCATAGGACATAAGTCTCATTCGAAAGCAACAAAATCATCATTTCAGTCAAAGACCATAGCTGGACCTTCTGTTCCAGCCCTCGCGTTGCTTCACATTTCGCACATAAACAAACACGTGGGTAATTATAGATACCTAAGCGACGTTAGTACAATTATAGGTTGTAAAAAGCGGCAGAACTACTAACTTCGCTATCATAGCCAATTTCATTGTTGTCACAATCTTCATCCAAATGTGCAATTTCAAGCGATTCCACATCTGACTGCGCTGGATGACGAAGATCGTTCATGTTTGTAGCGGACGTTATCGTTGGCGTTCCAGTATTATAGTGGCTCATTCGCTGATTTTCGGCCGGTTCGCTCAGTAGGTGTTGGACTGAAATTCCACTATCGGTACTGCTGCAACAGCTGCTACCCACCAGGTCGGTTCTTTGATCTTCGTTGTATGGGTCACAGTCGTTGTTGCTGCCAATACGTCTGTCGGATAGCTGCTTCGCTGAAACAGCCAGAAAGTAGTCCCGCTTCACAGTATCACTGTCTGTTCCTGGAACTATTTGTTGGTCGCCTTCTTTCCCAACCAACTGGTCCTGGCTGGATCGCGTACCGACAAGAACGTGTTTGTTCAATTTATGTTTGCTATTTTGCTGTGATGTGCTTGCCCTGTCGCTAATCCTAGATTTGTGTTTAACTCCGTGTAAATTGGCGACAGTTTCGGATTCGCTGTTGCTCTCTGAAACTTCCTGATTTTCAAAGCTCTCAATATTATTTGGGGGTATATCTGCGTTGTTCGTATGACAATGTTGTTGAGTTTCAGAAACACTGGCGCAAGACACGGTTGCTTCAACACAAACAGCTCTATTTAATGAATAATTGTCAACAACTTTTGATATTAGAGAAGATGTATGCTGGTCATTTTCAACCGTTGAGTCGACATCTAACTCGCCACCTCGGTAGTTTTCTTGGATTGTATTTTTCTGAAAGGTTTCAGTGGAATTTATTATCTTATTTGAATCTTTGTTTATAGAAGGACTGTGCTGATGTCGACCAGGCGAAGTATGCAATTTATCGATAGATGTTTGTAGATTGGCAACAACCGGAATGGTATAGTAGCCGGTGCCGACAGTTGTACGATTATGCAAATTAGATATGGCATCTATGTTAGTAGCCAACACTATTGCCTGATTAGCTGTCGTGTTAGCAGGCTGATTGTTGGTTAGTCGATTTGGTTCAGCTCGACAAGACACCGATGTCCCCGCTGACCTACAGCATTCATGGTCTTCGGATAATTTTGAGATTGAATTATTTGGTGCGCTAATTGTTTCGCAACCACCATAACCTCGGTGGACCGCACAAGATTTCAAATATAATATGTCTTTTGCTGAAGTTGGTATGTTAGAATTCGGACGTGTATCGTGATAATCTTCGATGTTGTTCGAATCATTTGAATCAACATTAACCGGCTGCAGTTCTGATTTGTCGCAATTGGATAATTTTGCAATAAAGGTTTGATTTTCGGTTGTCAGAGGTGAGGATTTGAAATTTTGTCTAGTACTGGTATCCGCAAAGAACTGGTTTAGACAAGAGTTGATTGATGGTACTGGGTTATTGTTACCGTCTAAATCATAAGGCCTCTGGCTGGATTGATTGTTTAGAGGTTTTTCGTTGTGTCTTCTAGTGGCACGATTACTGTTTGATATTTCGTTTAAATCTTCGTTATTATATTTAAAATAAGTTACTTCAACACAATGATCCGGTTGATCAAACAATCTATCGATATCAGGACTACTCGAACGGAAATTCGTGTCAGCTGAAAGCACTTGGTGGCCTGTTGTCCCGTGCGATTTAAGGCGATTCGTTGACGTAGTTTCTTGATGTCGCTGCTGAAAGTCAGGTGAGATGTGGTCGAAAGGAAGATCAGCTACATCAGGAAATTGAGGCGAGGGTTGATCGGCGTCACTAAAATATAATATTGAACTAAAAAGTATACAAATCAGCATATTGCAGGATTTTTGCATCATTTACGATCCGTGTGCCAGGGCTAAATTATGTTAGTCTTCTCTCTCATCTAGTTCGGGTGAACTATCGCTTAGCGGGACTACTATGGTACGTTTTGATAGCTTAGCTAGTCCTAGTGTGACAAACAGATAGTTTAGCTAGGCTGTGCGTGACAAACGGAGCGCCGGGAACTGTCAATTGATAAATTTTATTCAGTGTTGTGCTTAGTGTAATAACATTTTCTTCTGTAGCATTTTTGCGCCAATTCTAAGTTATATATTTGTTTTTAATATATACAATGACGTTTTAAGCAGTATGCCGCCTTTGGGGCATTATGCAGATACGCATATTAAAACGTAATCTTCGCAGACTAAATAGTCTCTGGCTAAGGCTAAGCTTTCATTGCAACTAAAGCGTAGGTGGTCATAAGGCGGATAGGGGCTAACACCGCCCGCCCGAAACGGTCTGACCCTCTCAAGTCTATTCTACCTTTCCCCTGAAGGCTTCGCACCCACAACACCACTCTCTCACCTCCCTTTCGCTTCGCCTACTTAAGCGCTCGAAAATTTTGAGAAAATTGACAAATAGTTAGGAGAAATTTGACAAAAATTGGCACAAATGAGCAAAATTTGATGAAACTTATGGCGAAAATTGGGAAAAATTTTAGTGAAATTGAGAAAATTATGAGTTCCTGAAAATTTCAAAATTTACTCCTCCTGGCCCAGCGCCCCACTCTGCGCCGTGAACCACCCCTCAATCTCAAGAATAAGTCCAAAATCTCAAAAAGTAATCCCATTCGCTAGATACAGAGCAGGAAAAATTTGCAATTTGGCAGCAAAACTTCGTGACTATAGCCACAGACCCCTAGAACTAGAGACTGTTTGGCGGTATTTGGCTTTTAATAGGGATATAGTTATAGTTTCGATAGCTACGAAGGTAGTAGGGAATATGGTGTCCAAAATAAACTTTTAGTCAA
>JASANE010023418.1:0-12875 GCA_030248225.1 Trileptium ribeirensis
CAGAACTCGAAAAAAACTAAATTATTCTCGAAGAAACCTCGAATGCTTTTGGAACAAACTTCAAACAGCTCTCGAACAAATTAAAAAAGCGCGCCAAAATTTCGAACACGTCTCGAACAAACCTTCGAAGTTATCGAATAAAAGCACTCATTTCTGGCGAGTACTGTATTTAAACTTTGTCTCATAGCTCGAAAACGGCTGACAAAAATGCGTATGTTGTAGCTTTCAAAGCTGCAAAGTTGTAGCCCTCAATGAAAGGATCCTGTTTAGTTGTTTCCATTTTTCAATGAGATGCCTCTGGAAACAGTACCAAAAATATGGGGTGACCCGAATGGCCGAAACAAAAAGTCTCCGTTTCGTGTAATTTGTGATAAAAGCAGAAAATCATGGAACACTTTAAACACAAAGGTAGGCGCACAGTTACATTCCTTCAAGCGTCGAATAAAATTACGAAAATCCATCATTCTGGTAACTACCTACTCGACGAACTTAGTATATTGCATTGAATTATTGTAGTTTCGAATTAAGCAGTCAATCTGTTAAATTCGTGTTGGGACCTGCTGTGACTCGTTTTATTAGAATTGTGTAAAATAGGTTTGCATTGACACTGGTTTTGGTCTGTTTTCTTTTTAGAGATGGTAGTGCTGTAGAACTCGTTGGTTTATCATATAGTGTTCTTGTTTGGCTTGATGGTCTACATAAACAAGGTCAATATCCGTATGGTGGAGTGCAGTGTTCCGGCGGTGAGTAAAGTAGTAGCGGCATATTTCATTTTGTGAATTACACTGTCATTGTGTCGAGAAAACGTCATAAATAATTTATAAGTTTGTATTTAATGAATAGTAACTAATTTTGTAGAAGACAAACATGGTCCTTATTTCTATTCTTGCCATTCCACATCTGTCCAGAAGCGGTGGGGGATAAAGGGGATTCCAAATTTTTGGGCACAAAATTTAGCTCCACATAATGCTACATATTTTTATGTGCTGTTAACAGTCGTACAAATATTTTCAGGCAATAAAAACATCGTTTTAGTCTTAGGGATTCTGTGCTCTTTCTGGTTTATGGATAAGGAAATCTCGGAGCCGTAAAGGGATGATATTTTTGCTCCGGAAACTCTTTTTACCTTCCGAGTAAACTCATACTGATTTTGCAGATGAGTGCAGTATTGCGTCGTGTCCTTAGTTTTTTTAGAATAGTAAGGCTCGAACGCGCGACTAAACGATTGTGGGACCTAATGTTCGGAGTCAGATGTCAAAATAAGGGTTGCTTCTTTTTGTTTTTCGTTTAAGGCTCCAGTTCTGAAGTTATGGGGTTTTAGGTATGGCGCCCTGATGGTTTCTCGGCCCAAAATTTGAAAAATAGAGTCCCAAGTTTTTAATAATGTGATTAACATGGCTGTACTTTTACCGTTGTCGTTAATGCATTTCTGGTGTACTATTTTAATTGCAGGATTTTAAACCCTGAAATTCGGACAATCAATAAAGAATATGCCCAGATTAGCCGCACTCGATCTGTTTCCACTTGCTGCGCGAGTAAAAAGTCTAAATAATTGTAACAAAAATATAACTAGCAGTAAAAGACAACGATAAAACACCCCCTGAATCTAAGATTCAATATTATTACCTTGGTGTTGCAGGTTTACCACGATTTCCGGCTTTATCTGAACTTCCCATCTTGTCCATCCAAGTACCGCAATTATCGACGTTTCCACCGTAGACAAATCCTGTTTCATGATTAACGCCAGCGTTCACGTTGAATCCTAAAACGAACAATATATTATATAACAACATCACAACAGTACTAAAGAAAAGATAAAGCTATGGTTAAACGATAAGTATATAATATTATGCTAAGAAAGTCGCAGCGATCGCGGGCTGCATCACTTTTAAAACCAAAACGTGTTATAGTGGAAGTCAAGTAACAATTTTAAAATGATTGAAAAACTCTTAGCGCGTCGAACACTAACTAGTTTCAACGTGTAATTTTCTTATGCAACTCGCATCCCTAACATAATCAGGCTACAAATGGATCCAGTTTTTACAAGAAATAACTTCTGTTCGTTCGGTGTTTGCTCGATGCTTGTTCCATGTCTGTTCGAACTGCGTTCGAAATTACTGTTGCGCGTGTTCGAATTAGTTATCGAAGGTTTAAAATAAAAATAGTTGCAAAGTAATAAATGTTGAATGTTCTATGCTGAAACGTGTACGAAACTGTCCAAAAATTGTTTTGTTGTTAGATATTGTTTGAGGTTAACTTGAGATTGGTTTGTTCGAAACCAGCCAGTCCTGGCACGAACGGCACATAATTTTAGCGTAAAGGCAAGGTTTTGTTTCGGAAAAAACTGCTAACATTTTTTCAGTTTAAATGATAATTGGCGTCAACATGTTAGAAAATTAATTAGCTAAGTCTAGGGTCATACAATGACGGAACAATAAATTTAATAGCATTGTGAGATTATTCCCTATCGTTGTCATAAGAACCCTGTAATCGTTATCCATTTTAGCTGTGAACAATAGTGGTGTAACGCATACCGAATGTCCATATCCAAGATGAAATAAAAAAACTGATTTAAATAATTACTGCTAATGATCACCGTTACTTTAACAACACATGCGTATACAAACCTTCGTGTTTCATATGCTCGTCGATCTGGTGTCCAGCATTACGTTCTCGAAAACTTATTCCCGAACAATGTCGTGCCAATGCTTCCTGCATAACATCATGTAACGGCATAGTCTGAAATATAGCGCCATTGTCCATAATGTCAACTACAATATCGAACAATAATTCAGAGATGATGGTTACAACATGATGATAATAGTTGAATAAGTAAGCATATGACGGTTGAGTTTTTGCTCCATATTTTTCGATTTGCGTGATGAGCCAACGGAACAAGTTACTAGATGCTGCGCTGAGCCCATCGGGTTGGTAGCATTACCTTAATTTTACTCAGATAAATTATTTTAATTATTTTAACTGTTAACGCTGACTGTCCACAAATAGGCACGGGTCACAAAGTGAACTGTTGCGTTAACAGATTTTGACGCATAATGTCTGCACGTTCGTTGCTTTGTTCGCTGTGCGAGATTCCTAAAGAAACAGTTCCTAGATAGTTTTGTGGTTTGCGTACGCCACTTTCTCCCGTAGAATCTAGAGTTCGATGCCTGGTGCCGGCAAGAGAATAAAAAAGGCACAATATACAAACTAATTTGGGCGTTAAAGGTTTTCATACTTTTATACGAACAGCAATGAAACTGTAGGGGAGTATAAATTATGTAACTCTGAATAATGTACGAAACGTAATGATAATACAACGTGAACATATAAGCCAAATCGGATCAGTGTATAATAGGTTATATCATGTAATAACAATAATGGCTCTTCCCGGTTTCCCGGTTAAACGACTCCAGCTCGAAAATTATCAATAGAAAGAAACATAATTTTGCTGCACCATAGTAGAGTTATAGACAGTCAAGATGGTTAAAAAATCTCCAATATAACTACGTTTTTTATGATATTTTTAACTATCCTTGGCTCTCAAAGATTTCCAATTAACTCTTAAGATACCGTTCGAACCGCATTAATAAGCTGAGTCTAATAGTTTCTGTTTAATCTGTTTAATTCATGCGCTAACGGCTTAAGCTTAGACTTTGGCTAAGTCGAAGGTTTTCACTTAAATGAGCATAACTCCTTAACCCGTGATATTGAGCTAATTTTGATATTTGACTCAGCTCGTTACTGCGGGTCGAATGCTATATAAATCCAAACATTTACTGAGGCTAGTTCTGGTTTCTTGCTATAACCGAAAAGACCCAACAAAATCTGCTTTTATGTGACACTAAAATTCTAATCCTAGGATTTGTTTCCTTGTACGAGCGGTTATCACATCGATATTACTCCCGTCGGGAAGCCATCTAAGGTCATATTTACTGTGAACATTCGGGCAAATATGTTTACCCACAGCGTAGCTACACAAAAGATAATAACAAAAACGGTCTGATTATTAGCCTGAAACATTATGTGTTGTTTGGTGCCTGCTCCCAAACAGGTGGAGCTACATATGTATATCCATAATATTGTAGTTAGGGCCGCGTAGGTTTAAACACACCCAAAAAAGAAAAAAATTTAGCCAAGTACCTAAACCCGTTGCTGAATTATAACCATTGAAACAAAATTTCACGAATTGCATACAATATTACAAGGTAAATATTTTATACACTAGCTATTTGATCTATTTTATTAATTTTTATTAAAAGAGCGAAATTTTTGTTTTTTGGTTTTGAACATTATGATGTAATCTTTGAGTTCAGAAATTACAAATTTGAAACATGCATTTTTTCCAAATTAATGTATTCCATTACCTAGGGTATAACCCAACGTGACTACCAATAATTAAAAGAAGAACTTGTGGTAAATTCCCCACGTGCTAAATTCCCTGTTCGTTCCGTAACAATGGTTTTCGATTTCAGATGGGTTTTGGCAAACTAGGATGGCCAATGGGGTCATTGTAAGTTTAGTCGCGCATATAAAATTTAATTCAAATTTGGGCCAATGTAACTTTTATGGGCTGACGCGAAATGTATGCTATGTTGTTCTCGATATTCTAAGCCTAAAAGCTTTTATAGGCTACATATACATAAGTCTTAGGCGAACATTAACACAATGTACAGAACCCGCAGAACACACAAACATCATTTTAGCATTTTTAATAGTAGTCAACGTATCACACAAAGACTGTACGTACAATGACCACCAGAAGCAGGGGCTTACATTTTAATAATTTACCATACCGTATGTTTATGAAATAAACACAGAACACATGACCAAATTGTCTGTCACCTTTCGAGTGAGCACCGCGGGGCCAGCATGGATAGAGCACCGGCCATTTGTGCCGGGTATTGTAATAAGAAACCTTATCGCTCTGATCAAAAGTTGCATCGACAATCATATAGATTAGATGCACGACAAATAAACTACTAAAGTATAATACTCACAACAAAAATGTCTTTCGAGCGAGCGATCATAGAGCTAGTAGCGGTCATTTCTGGCGAGCGTACTGCATAACTACATACCTTATCGTTCTGGCCAGCAGTCGCATCGTCAGTTGGATAAATTCGATGCACGCGATCGGTCAGCAATTTTAAGCCGTCTGGCGCCAAATGATAGTATATCTTAATGCAATTGAGCCACCACCAAATTGCATCTCGGCAATTGAACCGCGCATGAGTTCCAGAGCCAATTAGATTCGGGATGAGGCCGTGTCGAAGTGAGCCTCCGCATGCAAGTATTATGTACCTGGAATACAATATAAGTATGGCGACCGAAGGTCGTCTAGGATGTTAGATGTCCTGGATAATAATAATATAATTTGATGCTCAATAAATATTGTCAGATTGAATTGCTTTATTTACAGCAACGATTACTTGAAATTCTTACGGCCTGTTGAAAAACTATTCCGAACTACATTGGCCTTAGTGTAATAACGAAAAAAATAGAATACTTTAGTATTAGACCAACAACCTAACAGGATAGAATAACTGACTGTAATATTTTAGACAAAATACATAGTTCTCTAAGTTATGCCTTTTGCTACTTTTTGGCTATATTAAAGATAAATTCGTGATGATAACAGTCTGCATAAATCGTTTGGCTATTATTCGTTTTTGAAGCATACCGTAGCTGCCTCCATACAAATGACACTCTTATTACGTGCTATTTGACTTTAACAATATTTTTTGTTATTTCCTATTTGTGTAGCCCAATTTTCACAGTAGTTAAGAATTCATTGATCAAAGAGCTTCTGTATATTTAAATAGTAAAATCAAATTGAATCAAATATTGCTTTACAACCAAATAATGTTGAAGAACAACCGCATAATTTACATTATATAATTACAGGGTTTTCCTCCTATAACTAAAAATTTATAATAACCTTGCTTCGTCAAAACGTCCAGGTATGAGCATAAGTCCAGGCATAGCAATAAACGTGTCACGACCCCAATTACGAAAAATTCCAGTCGAAAAATGCGGCAATCCTGTAATCATCACTACTTGAATTAATATCACATCATGGCTAGAAACCTACTACGAACAATGATGCTATTATTAAAGCTGCATGGGAATATAACGATGATAGTGATACGAGCATTTAATAAACCAGTTTCAACTAAGTCTTTGACTCTTTATCATATTCACACTTGCCTGTCCACAGCCCTCCGAAAAGGGGGGACTTCGGGGGGCCCCATTTTCATTCTCGGGGGAAAATTAAAAGTGGGGGATAAATTTTGCTTAAAAATACTAAATATTTCCATATTTTCATGCATTTTTACTAATGTAAATACATTTTCAAGCTAAAACGATATTTCAGCATTATAAATAGTGCTAATTAATATTTAAAAAACAATTTGCAAACAAAAAACAAAAATTTTCAGACAAAAAATTTTTTGAATTAGTTGAACGTGGGGGTTTCGGCCGAGTGGGGGGACGAACATGTGGGAAAATCTCACGAACATGGGGGATTTGGAAAGTGGGTGGCCCCCCCGCCCTCCCAATATGGACAGGCTAGTCACAAATAGCGCTGCTGCCCAATGCTAAACTACTGACCTGTATAAAAACGGCTTATCTCAAGGCGTAATTTTTAAATTAACCATTTTGTGTCACCGCCATCTTGTCACATAATTCGAGATAAATATATCTGTGAATCAAGAAGTAGCAATCTCGATTAAGCTAATTTCGACATCAACAATGCTTTCTATAAAATCGGAAACACTGAAAACTTGCGGATTATAAACAATAACCCAACAGTTAACGTTAAATAAGCTGCTGTGCACTAAACTAATGTTGCTAACAGTTTTGAGTATAAAATGTATAATTCCCGACTACTGTTGGAACTTTAGTGCACTAAAATACGGAAAAATAAATAATTTTTGTATTAAACCCTTAGCTTTACAGAAAAGAAGGATAACCCTTTATACTATTCTATAGCAAATATATAGTGTCTAGTTGTTTCTTGTACTACTTTTGGCTAATATAATCTCTTGTTGTTCTTTTTACTAATTTTAGCCATGTCCAAGCTAAAAGTATGACGACAACGGCAAACAAAATGAAATTATATATCATATCTTGTGGCAATTAATATGCTTGTGCTGTTTTCTTTGCATACACTTCATGATCTCTTATAATATTCAGTTTGTTGGATTTCAAATAACAATTAGATTCGACTTATTGCCGTAATTGAGCGTTCGGCGACTGAGGCGCTTCTGTATCAACAACAACTGAACTATAGGGAAGTACGCAATGCAGTACAGCGCTTGTACCTGCCGATAGCGTTGGACAAGCGACGATTCGTTCACCGGTTCCCTCATCAATAACAGTTGGCGGTTTCGGATCGTTCATTTCCGGCGACAATGGCGGCAGGGCTGCAGAGCGGCAATTTCCAACAAAAATTACAGACGTCAGTGCGAGATTTTGTACTAATGAGCTGCCAGATCGGACAAATCTGAAACATATATAAGCATATTTAGAAAACATGACTCAAACAGTCCCCAGTAAGTTTAGGCCCCCCTAAAGAAATTGAAGACGGCGAAAAAACGTTGGAAATATTTTTTCGTATTTTAACTATGCATTAAAATTAAGCAAAACTGAGGCTAAAACCCATAAAAATAGACTGAAATTTGCGGAAAAACGGCGACAACAATTTCAGAACAATCATTTAACACAGAAAATTAACTTATTTTTAAATTTGCCAAAAAAGCTGCGTAACTTAGGCCATATTGTTTTCCAAAAACAAGAATACGTCAGGCCATAGGCCGAAAAAACCACCAAATACAAATAAATAAAATATACATATAGAGAAATACTTTAAAAAAACCCGCCCTCAAGAGTTCTGATGAATAACGAAGTCGAAATTCGTGATTTCGCCGTAGGTTTTTCGTAATGTCAAAAAGCCAGTTTTTAAAAACCGTTCCTCAAACCAATACACCCGTACAGATTTAAATATAAAAAGGAATCATCGTTTTACCATTTCACAATTGTAGAACATCATACAACATCACTCCACCTTACCAGTCCTAGGTCGTACTGGAAAAAGACGGAAAGCCAATAAACAATTTTACTTAGGGGGTCCAGGGAATCTGCACAATTTTTTGTGACATAACCGGAAATTTGGAACCAAACGAATCCACTGTACGAGAACTATCGAATAAATACAAAGTGCATTTTCAACAATACGTCAACCCTGGGCCAAAACAATTTTTCAGACTTCTCCGTGACAAAAATACTATATATTGTGGGTTCTGTTCTCAAAGAACTCACAACTCCTTTGTTTCGAACAGGGGTTCACTGGTTCTCCTCGAGAATCCACGATTTGTTTTCTTTAGCCCACATCTATGACCAGAGCTTTTTAAACAGAGTGTTGCCACATGTACGGTTGTAGCCTAATTGTTGTGGCAGTTTTTAAGAAGGGAAATGCTTCAGACCCACTGAACTATAGACGTATTTCAATAACATCTAATATTTGTAAAGGCACAAAGAGTATTTGGGTCTTTTTGTTTAGACCCTCCCTCTCTTCCCAGTCCGAATTTGGTCACTTTTGAAGATACAGTGATAATTTTGGCACCATTCGACTCAGCGGATTCATTCGTCCATTTTAGCCTTTTTATAATAATTTTTTTTACGATTTTTTGAGTTCAATAACATGCCCCTCGGTACCTAAAATTTTCGACAAGATTTATTCAATAAATGTTTATTTTTATATACCCTTCGAATCGCACTGACGAGATGACTCGAATCGGTTCACGGGTTAAGGACTTATTTGCCATTTATATAAAATCCTAAGCCGTAGGTTAAACCTAAGGCTAAGCCTAAGTCGTCAACCCATGAACCAGATTGCAATGATTTCACCACCATTTGGCACATCTCAAGGCGCTTCGAATGCTATATAATTATACATTTATGAAAAAAAATTATTCGAAATTTTGGGTACCTTGGAAGGACCATCACGAACTCAAAAAAATCGAAAAAAATTGCCATAAAAGTAGCCCAAATGAACAAACATTTTCTGAACTATTTCATCGAGCTGAGTCGAAAGGTACCAAACTTATCGCCGCATCTTCAAAATTCTGCAAATCCGGCTTTACTATTAACGAATCCTTAACTGAGTATGTACAACCAAGCAACATTTATGCGAAAAGTAGGCTGGTTTTGAGCGAGAAAATGAACAGCTACTAAGCTTTTATAATGTATCAATGACTGTGAACACCTGGTAGACATAGCCTATATTAATTTTTGCTAATTTGTGTGATACCGTATCGAGTGAGAAATTATCATAAAAAATTCATAAATTTTGTATAAAATAGAACGTGTTCGTAGCTGGATAAGAGCATTTCTAAAAATACATTCTTTTTATGTGAAAAATGGAATTCAATTTTCCGACACGTTTCAGGTCAGGTGTACCACATGGAAGCGTGTTGAGCCTAACCGTGTTCCTTCTATGTAAATAAAGGAATAAATGGTACTGTCCATATTATTGTAGCATGTAAAATACTTGCTGATAATGTTAATAATGTACAACAGTGCCCCAAATTCGCAAATTTACAACGGCATGAGATAATACTCAATGCTCGCTTGACAGAGTGAAAATTTGGGCAGATGCGTGGTAGTTACAAATTTCTGCTCCAAGTGTACCATTATACACTTAGAAAGAAATAATCCCTACTCGCTAAGCAGTAATATTCTTCCAATAGCAGACTATTGTAAAGATCTTGGTGTTATTATAACGAAAGGCTTAAAACCGTAGGACTTTATAGCTTCATTCCACTGCAGACATATTTGCAAAAATACATATCGCGTAGTACATATAATTTATCGCTGCGTTATAACAGATAATGTCACCACTCTTTCACGTGCCTATATTGCTTACGTTAGTGCAACTCTGGAAGATTCTTGTAGGTTTGGTTACCGTGTTACCTGACATCTATAGCGTTAAAAATGTGCAGCGTTATTTCACTCGAAGACCTCCCCTGAAATATCAGTAGCAAGAATCTTACGAATAACGGCGACTTGTCTTTGCCTTACAAATTCAAATGGTCCCAAATGTTTGCACAATCAGTTTGATTTAGAAATGAGTAAATATTCTCAACACTCAAATACGAGAAATCATATATTTTGACTATATAAGCGAGGATCATATAGTCCTATAATAGGATACATAAACCCATCAAATAATTTTTCGCAGACCGCATAATAGTCGCCTGCAATTCAATTCCAGAATTTGTTGGCAATACTGCTCTAGTCCGAACAATAACAAGGTGCATTTCCGAAACTCTTGAAACTAGTAGATTTCTCGAAGTAGTTGAAATTTGACAAACTTATAATTCAGTTGCACGCGTGGAGGTATACCCCGCCTTTTTGTTGTATTCATTAGTTTACTGTATCAAAACGACAATCTTTTTTGTGTATAAATTACTTAATATTATATTTTTATGCGGAAACTACTCTCTTAAAATTTGTATTATAATTTCATACAATTATTTGTGGCATTATTTTGCTCAGATTTGTACAGAAATTAACACAAATACGGACAACTGTATGGCGAACAAATCCTTTATCAATTGTGTACCAATTTGTACACTGGTGTATGACTATGTGCACATATGTTATAACAAATTGACCACAATAAATGTATGACAAACTGTACATAATTGATATGAATTGTAACACAGAATATGTTAGATTATTTACATATCGTTTGTATGAATTTACACATAAGAATTGTATGATTTGTTACACATAGCGCTGTATCGTATTACATATAGGATATGTATGAAAAATTACACATGATTTGCTTGAAATATCCAATCATGCATAATTGCAAAAATGTGAAAGTATTTACACATAATTTGTGTAAAATTACAGATAATAAGTGCATACTTTGTAGAACATAATATGTTTTCAGCTTTATAATACAAACGTATCATAAACTAAAAACATTTGTGCGAAAGTTGTAATTCTGTCTTAAATATTCATTCTTTAGGTGTATTTTATTTCACAAAACTATTTATATATAAAAAAATTTAAACACCACATATATTTTATTTAATTAGAAAAGCATTTATGGAAATTCATGCATAAATTATATTTAATTTCGTACAAATAAACATAAAACTTATACATTACCTATATAATATTTTCCAAACAAATATATATTCAAATTCATACATTATATATGTGTCGTTCCATACAATATATATATATATATATCTATTCAATGCATGTATTGTAGTTGACCCAAATACATATGGAGGTTCTTAAATTATGTGCTATATTTCATGCTATAAAGTGTTCAAATGCATTTATGAACAATTGCATTTTTCATGTAAATAAAGCTAGAAATACATACAGGAGAAAACTCCATGTCATATAATTGTTTTGATATTCGTACATTACAAATGTATCAACCGTCGCACTTAAAATGTGTAAATAAACCAGACCACACGAATAACGTGACGCAGTACACATATATGTATGATATATAATAGTTATTTTAAGCGAATTGTTTAATTTGTTGTTGTTATATGTATATATCCGATTTTATACTGATTATTCCGGCTCAATTATGGGTATGGAATTGTGTGATTCACACAAAAGAGCGATACAAGCTGTCATTTATTAATTAATGATTACGAGCAAAAAATGCAACCGACTTAGAGTGCCGGCTAATGCGGAATGTCTGGCAGCGAATCTCCAGAAAGCGGTCATTCCACAAGCTGAATCTGACTGACAGTTAAAGACAACAGAAAATATGGGTAGAAGTAAGATTCGACAGCCCCACGTTAGGCATTACTCGCTTTTACTCTAAGCACTAAATTATTCACTGGCATTGGTAAAAACCAATAAAGACTGAAGCACAGATTGCAGTACTCACAACTTCATTGATGGATAAACTTATGCCCGCAAGAGAGCTGTTCCAGGCTAAACATTTTACAGCCGAAAACTCCAACATTCTCGTAGGACTTGTGTTCACAAATTATGGTCTTGTGTACACGTCAAAAAACTCAACTCCTTTTGCCGGAATCTTAGTTTCGCCTGATTCACTATCGCCCTACTCACACAGTAGTATTACTGTACAAGTTATGGTCTTGTGTACGCCCACAAAGTCAACTCCTTTTGCCGGAATCTTAGTTTCGCCTGATTCACTATCGCCCTACCCACACAGTAGTATTACTGTACAAGTTATGGTCTTGTGTACGCCCACAAAGTCAACTCCTTTTGCCGGAATCTTAGTTTCGCCTGATTCACTATCAGTAGATGTAAAATGGGGGTTCTGCCCCCCCCTCCCCCTCAATTGAGGAGGGGGTAATTAATCATTAATGTTACCCTGAGGGTAATTAATTACCCTCAGGGTAACATGGGGGTAATTAATGTATCCTCAGGGTAACATGGGGGTAATTAATGTATCCTCAGGGTAACATGGGGGTAATTAATGTATCCTCAGGGTAACATGGGGGTAATTAACGTATCCTCAGGGTAACATGGGGGTAATTAATATGTTATCCTCAGGGTAATGTTACCCTCAGGGCAACACCAGGGTAATGTTACCCTGAGGGTGACATCAGGGTAATGTTACCCTGAGGGTAACATAAGGTACAACTAACTATAAATACTCTTGGAAACATGTAAGTTATTCACTCTTGCAGTTTACGTGTGTTTGAATTAGGTTGTTTTTACACATAGTTTTACTTTTCTGAGTTTGCTCGATTTCCACCCACCCAGAGGTAACGGGGTCAGAGCACTATAAGGGCAAACTTTGTCAATTTCTTCTTTCCTATATAGGTTTATTATTGTAATGGGCCTTACACAGAAAAATGCTACTG
>JASANE010023419.1:0-30492 GCA_030248225.1 Trileptium ribeirensis
CCCCAATAATTCGCTGTGCCGACAGCAAAAATTTCACGTATCTACTGGACCAAATCTCAAATCGCAAAATTATTGTTTCTAAAATGTGATTTTTATTCTTTGTTGTTTTAGAGAAGCGTTATCATTAGCTATACAATCAATGATATATAGTGACATTTAAATCGATGGCAACCTTGCATAAATTTTATAAACGGCTGAAGAAGCCAGATGACCAATCCTCAACCTCGGCTACCGGTTCACAGACTACAGATAATATAACTCAGCCGCCCGTTGCTGTTGACACTCCCCCAAAGGATACATCTGACGTGACTATAGAGCTTCAGCTTCCAGGACCGTCAACACAGCCTACTACGTCAGCGCCTCTCTCAGTTTCGTCATGCGAGACCGCCAGCAGAGCACCCGATGGAGACGCCAGGCCTGCGATACTAAGTTTTGACAAACCTCAGCACGTTGACCCAAAGCTAGTAGTAACGCAGACGCTGACAGTGTCGAATCGTCAGAAGATCCGCACATTCCAGGAGGCGTGGTATCTGAAATATCCGTGGCTACATTATGATGCAGCGGTGGAAGGTGTGCTCTGCTTCTATTGCGCGAAAGCGGCGGCCCTTAAGATCAGCAGCTTAGCAACAAAGTCCGAGCCGGCGTTCATTTCAGAAGGGTTCAGCAACTGGAAAAAGGCCTTGAGCCGGTTTGACTCACACGAGAACAGCGGCTGCCACCGTTTCAGCATGCAGCAATTAAAACAAGTCTCTACACCAGTCGATTCGCTGCTTTCAGAACAAATCAACCAGGGCCGCAAGGTGGCTCTGGCTTGTCTAACTAACACCATTACTTCTGTCCAATACCTTGCACGACAGGGCCTCGCCTTTCGTGGACATGAAAACGAAGAAGGCAATTTCAAGCAACTTTTGCTGCTGCGTACCCGGGAATCTCCTGCAATGAAGGCCTGGCTCCGCCGCACTACAAGCTTTACCAGCTGGAGCTCGCAAAATGAAGTACTGGACATGCTTGGGCATAGAATTGTCCGGCAAATTCGATCTGAGATTGGCGAAACATCCTATGCTATCATTGTGGATGGAACTCAGGACGTCAAGGGAACTGAGCAGGAAAGCATATGCTTGCGTCACGTCGACAACGACCTTCAAGCTCGCGAAGACTTCGTCGGATTTTATGCAGTTTCGGACCAGACGTCTGAAACTATGGCCAAAATGATTAAAGACGTGTTGGTGCGTTTAAATTTGCCCTTGGACAAACTTAGAGGACAAGCCTATGACGGTGCGGCCAATATGAGCGGGGTCTACAGCGGAGCTCAAACACGAATAAAAGCTGACCAGCCGCTTGCGTTGTACGTGCATTGCGGCGCTCACTGCGTTAATCTTGTGCTGCAGCAGGCCATTTCTTCGTCCAATTTTGTCAACGACTGTCTGGGAATGGTTAACGAGGTGGGAACGCTGTACGGCCGCAGCTCCAAGTATCGAAGCATATTCGCCGACACAGCCCAAGCAGCTCCTGGTTCAACCCGTCGGCTAAAGCCGCTCTGCCCCACTCGTTGGACCGTCCGAGGCCCAGCTGTCTCGCAATTGTTATCACAGTACAACGCCGCCTGCCTTTCCTTGGCCGAACTTGGTGAATTGTTAAGAGGTTCTGCGGCTTCTCAAGCGCGAGGTCTATCTGAGCGCTTTGAAAAAGGGACCACCTATTTGGGCCTGAAGATTGCAATGTTTGTCATTGAGCCGCTTGAATGTTTAAACGTTGCTGTTCAAGGTTCTACTCAGACTGTCTCAGGCATGAGCACAGCTGTACACATGGTCATTCAAGATCTCAGATCCCAGAGAAATGAGACTGTGTTTCACAGGCTATTTTCGGAAGCACAGGCAAAATGCGAAGAGTTAGATTTGTGTCCTATAACTTTGCCGAGGCAGCGACAGGCAAATCCTCGTTACGCTGGTTCCTCGGCTGCTCATTGCCACCAAACAGCTGAAGACTACTACCGACAGGAGTTCTACAAAGTGGTAGACACTGCGACCTCCCAGCTTATTGAGCGGTTCGACCAGGCCGTTATCAAGTTATCGAGTTATCAAACCAACTGCAGGTCCAACTGCTCCTATTCCGCGGTCAACATCATTACCAAAATCTGAAAGAGGCCATCGACGTGTTTCGAATGCTGTCACCGGAGGCTCGCAAAATGCTCAGCGCTGTCGAGGAGCTTATTCGTCTTTGTGTTGTATTGCCAGCATCGTCGTGTGAAGCTGAACGGTCTTTCAGTTCGCTTCGCAGGCTGTTCACATGGCTTAGGTCAACAATGTCCCAGAGGCGGCTCAGTAACGCGGCTGTCTGCCACTGCCATCAGGAACGGTTGGACTCACTTGACATTGATGCCGTTACTCGGGAATTTGCGTCGAAGACAGAGATCCGGCGAAATACTTTCGGGAACTGAACAGAAGGTAAATACTGGAGTTGATACATTTAACAAAAATTTAAACATATAATGTTTTATGTATACCAAATATGGGTACCTTGGGCCCCCCAATGTTTAGGATAGATTTGCGCCATTGCATAGTTCTCTGAACAAATTATTTTTGTAAAAAGAAAGTCTAACTTGTACGGGTCTACTATTTTTTTGCTGTTGCAGTTAAAGATGTTGTAAATAAAGTCGAAGCTTGAAACTAATGTGCATATTTTATAACGTATTTATCGTTTATATCTGGCTTTTGAGAGAGTGGAACACGTATACGCACTTAAAATGTCACCCGTATACTTGTTACTGTAAACAATTTCATAGGGCAGGTGTATGAAGCACTTATTTTTTTCTGTATGTAAAATTAGTTACAATTCCATTATGAGCTATGATCTCATAAATGATTTCTGTTGCCACGCTGGTAATTGTAGTTAAATATTGTAGAATCTAGTTGTGCGCAGGAATGTGGGTTACCATATTCAGATAAAATCGTGTGATATATCGGATAATCTGGACATCTTTATATATTTAAATACTTTTTTGTTGAATACCTTGTTATTTCCGGCGTATCAGCTTTGCCAACCGATTTTTGAACCAATTGTTCTACTCTCTACGCCAGGGGCATCGCAACAGGGGTGGATGGAGGGGTTCTCTCGTTTTTACTGAGCCTTGAAAAATTAACGCATGGGGTTATAACAAAATGAATTTTAATGACCGCCCCTCCACTTTTTAGCCGGCACCTTTCACTCTTGAAGAGTTTGCGACGCCCATGCTCTTGGAATAATTGAAATAGTCCACAGCAAAATATAGTTATATATTCATATTTGGAGGAACGGCTGGACTGATCGAAGTAGACCAAAAATGCAAGTCGGATCTAAAATGTATATAAAGTGTAGCATCGTTTCTGGACTAGAATTAGCAAAGCCAAATTGGAAAATAGGCCATCCATACCAGTTTGATTTCATGATGGTTTTATGGTGTATTCTGGTTTGTCAGTGTATTTTTGTGTTTTGGCGAAAGTGAATATATAACTGCTAAATTGGACTTTATCTGCATAATTAGGATATGTCTTAAACGCGCGGTGCATAATGTCAACATGTCTATTGTGGACAGCACAGTTTCAAGAACTTTGTTCTGAGACCCTGATTTTGTTAAAATATTTCTCTGCATACGTGACGAATGTTTCATTTACTTGAATATGTATTCAATACCGAACCATAGAAGATACACAGTGGACAATTCTTGAATTCCTGTAATAGCGATCGCAACAGAAAAACTTGCGACTCACTCTGTCCCTGCGGCTATTGGAAAACGGGGAATGCGCAGAAAAACGAAGTGTACTGACGCGGAAAATGAACTTATTCCTTGGTTTTAAATCTTGAGCCGTTTGAATCGACTTTATCTCGATCTTACTATGGTCTACGAAATTTTAAATTTAGATACTGATACCTGCAAATACCTGCTGAAAACGTCAGGTGTATCGCAAACGCGTGGACACTAACTGATAAATAAAAAAGAATTTCAAAACGAACGATTTAAAACATTGTTTTAGAGTCCGGATAATCAATGCCTGGAATCCGTTACCCGGACCTGTTGGTAATAATCCTCTTGTCCGCGCTCGTAACTGTAGATCATAAAAATTTCGCTTGAAAAATGTCGACTTGTCGCAATTTCTGCACTACGATAGGAATATGTGATTTTTTGAGTCAGTCCCTCATTACTTCCTAATCCTATCAAAAATCCCGTCGAAATACAAAATGTGGTTATCTATTTATGTGTAACTTTTTAGTGCATAGTAAGGTGTATGTCGGACCTAAATAGAAACTTTTACAAAAATTCAACTTTTATATCATTCGCAAATGGTACATGCATTTCTACGTGCAGTGGCTATTTAGTGTTCTCACCATTATCGTTTCAAATTGTGATCAGTTGTAAGTTGCTCTATGGCCTTTCTGATTTTATCAGTTTATTTACCACATGTCAGTCTATTATTTTTGTATAACAGGATCTTTCATCTGGTTTATATCTCACATGGACAGTGTGAGTGTGGACAATGCATAACAGTTCTGTGTAATGGGGCTGGCTTGACCGATAATAAACTATGTTGTTTGTTTGTTTGGTTTGCTCGCTCCTCTCCATAGCGTTATGGCTAAGCGTTGGATGACAGAAATTAAAAGGTCAACGTCTCTGGAGCTGAGAGGTCGCAAGCGGTACGGAAAAGAGATCCACGACCGTGAAAATCAAAAAGCTAAGCTGTCTTGACAGTAACCATTGTAGGCATTCGCCAGAATTAAACGGAAAATCGGTCAATTTAAGAGGCAGTTATGACTAGAGGTAATTTTCATACTGCCGATTGTACGTCTGGGTAGTACACAGGGAATGTTGCCTTTTGTAGACAAGGAAATTAAGCTTTACACAGGCAAAATGTAATTTTAAATAGCGCGGTGTCCCGGGGCTCAGTTATATCAACAAATGTGTGTTTTTGAACTTTTTAATTTTTAACACGTTTAATTTTTAACTTTTAAAATTTTGAATTTTTAACACGTTAAATCAATTTGTGTTTAATAATAATACAACTCGAAAAATGTGCACTATAAAGATATCAAAACAAATTTTAGCATGCCCATAAATATCATCTCAGATTTCATCTGTGTTTAGCAAAAGTTAGATTATATAAATATGCACTATGTCTATTTTAATAATCTGGATGTATCTTTACACAAAGTTTACATAAATCGACCTGCACAAGGCTGCTGTATATTTCCACTGCTAAGAAGAGTCGGCGCTGTCATACCTTTTCATCATGCCTGGATCGCTATACTAAAAATATGAAGTATTTGAGGAAAAATTCTTATGAAATGTTTGTAGAAATATTGTTGAATGAAATTGTGATTTTGACTGACAATTATGCTTGTCTTTCGTTTATCAGGCAAATCATGACAGATGGTCTATCATCGAAATAGTGAATCACGTAGTTATTGACTGCAACTTCAATATTATATTGGCGGCCATCATCACAGTACATATCTGCGCTAGGGTCCAACTTTTTGTATAAAAATACGACTCAGTCACAAATATTGCTCTTTTTCAAACATAATTCACTGTGTTCCATAACTTTATCGAGCAGTATGGCACAAAAACTTGAGTGTGATAAACTTTGTCTAAGTATAACTGTAGTTTCAAAATGGTTTATTGTAGTTTGGTCAACGAAGGTGTGTCTGTAATTTTTGCAGAATTTGGCGCTCCGCCATAGTAGTTTTTATTCCCGAGCTGTGCAATTAAACGTACAAAATTTTCAGCAAACTTTCAAATAAATATCAAGCAAACATGCAATCTACAACAGCGGATCAACAAGAAACTGTTAGATACGATCAACATTTACATAGCGAATTTGTCGATAAAATCAAGAAACAACGAGACTCGACTGAACAACGCAGTATTCTATTGAGAAATAAGGTAGGCTGTTATGAGTTACTTTGATTTATGGAATATTTGTTAGCATTTCTTAAGCTGCACCGGGTCTGAAAGACTTATTGTGCTGAGCAGTTATAAAAAGGCGTAAATCAAAATTGTTACCACCTAGTTTAAAAGTAAGAAAACGTGAAATAATTCACACCTATTGTAAAGAAGCATACATTTAAAATATGACTGATATTGGGTTCATGAAAATTATATCATTGGCGGTTTATTTGGTATATATACTGTCTGACAGTAAGCTATTTGAAAGTAGTTTTGTTTAAGCAAAATAATCATGACAAGGTTTAGTAATGTCCTAAGTGCACAAGTGGGACCTTATATTCGACTACAATTTGGAATGATAATATATTAGGCATGTTGTGCATGCCAAATCAACTTGTCTGTTTCATAGGCTGTTTCATCGCGTAGGTTGTATATAAAACAGTTCGTAAATGTAGTAAAAACGTTTGCACACCTTTGTGTTGAATATACTTTTATGTCAGTGTAGCTTTTGTAATATATTTGAAGATGGGATTATACATTTGTGATGTTTGGGTACAATTTTCTACGTTACTTACTGGTGTCTTTGTAGTGTGATGCTTAGTTTACTTTTAAAATTGTTTTACAGTTTGTATATTATGTTTTACAGTTTGTATATATATATATATTCTGGTAGCTGGGATTTTGTATTTAGTCGTATGTTTTCATTTATAATCCTCATATGGATACTTCAGCAATCCAACATCGAAGATCTGATAAAATCCGTGAAAGGTGAACGAGTTGCTGTGAACGAATTGACAGTCAATAACGACAAGTTGGAGAACACAATCATTTTTCAAGACAATCGTACTGCTGGCATTCATACGAAGTAAATAAAAAATTTGCCATTTAGCATTGACAGAAAAAGCACGTTTTCCGAAACCCCTTGAGAATGAATACACATTTTCGATGAATTTATTTAATTAGGTTCTATAGAATTGCCTGATTACTGAACGCTGTGGTGACAGGGAGCCTCAATGTTGGTCACACGTCAACACTCGTCCCTGTTGGCCGCAAGCCGCAACTTGCTTGATGTATGTAATCGGGAGCATCAAGCCACCTTCATACCGGAAGGTTAGGGAAATACTGTTGACAGTCTTAGATTGCTTGCATTTAAAAATATAGCGTATTTGTTACGGGGACTTGCGCAGGGTTCGATAGTGCTGATTTTGATAGTTTATTTACAGGGAATAACCGGAACCGGAACCGTCCATTTAAACCGGAACCGGAACCGGAACCTGGTCTTCGAAATTTATATATAGTAAAACAGATGATGGAAGAAATGAAGGTATAGTGGATTTAAAATGCATTAAAAATAACTTTTACATTAAACTTAATGTATTGCGATGGTATTATTGCCTTTCTGAAACTTTAAAGAGACTGAGGAGGCTAATAATGTTTATTTATCGATCAAATATGTCGGTTTTTAGACATTCAGAGCAAAAAATGTCTTCTGCGTATACTGCGTCAAATCGAATGTGCTTATAAAGCTTGGAGCGTAGAATACACACTTTCTTCCAGTCGCCCCCCTTTACTACACATACGTTTGTTGCATGTTCTTCTGTAGGAAACTTAAAATTATTGGTTTATATGATTCTGAGAGAAAATAATAGATAGAAGGTAATTTTCTGATCAATGGTCAGAGACACTGTTTAGGCTAGCGTTGGACAAACAGTGCCCGTCAGTTAGATGATAATGATGATAACTTTCTAATCAGAATGCTATAAATGAGACACACTGTGATGCTGCTCGCACAGTTTCAATAAATACAGTTCATTGCCAAGGAAGCAGTTTCTGCTTGCGTTGCAGATAACGTTACTTTATTTCAATTTCACCTGATTTACAAAGTTTAAAGCGCACCGGCTGGTGCTTGACGAAATTTATGTTAGCGAAGCATAGGCTAAGTACTTCTACGTAAGCCATACTCTGTTACCCAGTTGGACCGGTTGAATTCAAACGTATCCCACAGACTTCTGGATGTGTAAAATACCTGCTACAAGCATCAACCTGGCTTTGATTTAACAAACTCGTGCAGGTTATTATGAAAAATTCCTGCTCAAATTATGTGCCCTACTTACGTTTCACACGGCAAGTTGGTTAATTAATCTTTTCTTTTGCTTGGCATTATTGGAGCTTGATCATTGTATAATATATATTACATATGTTTGGATTACAGGATGAAGCAAAAAACTTGGAAAATTTCAAACAAAATTTTTAAACCGGAATTCCGGTTCCGGTATGGTTTTTGCCCTTTGCCGGAACCGCAACCGGAACACGATTTTCGCCGGAACCGGAATTCCGGTTACTCCCTGTTTATTTAGTATTTTGCTGTTTGTCATTGTATGAGCTTATCTGAGAAATCGCAATAGCTCAGTTTTCGGCATTTCCGGAAATTCTATTTGATGACTATTTTTATAGTACAGATCTTCAATGCTGATGTCTTCGTCCTTAATCACTCTCAGAATTCGTCGACGTCAGAAGTTTTGTAGGGTTTCGATTTGCTGTAGGTTAATTGGATTTATTGGCCAATACCCACAGACATGTTGTCAGACCGTTCGGCCGACAGCGTTGTGTGTGTCAATTTTCAATTGAATATAACACATTTGTTGACAGCTGTATGTGTTGGAATCCGACAACGACTGACCTAGCATGTTTGATGCGGTTCGTTATTTCAGAGTCGAAGGCCCACGACCATGCGAAGATATCTGTCAGGTTTGTAGAACTGGTTGACGTGCTCTACCGTGGAACTGTGGAGCATCAGCGGTCGACATGCTCTACCGTGGAACTTCACAGGCAGCAGGTCGTGACTCAGGCCTTTTTGGAGCTAATGACCCGTCCGATGCGTTTTGCTTACAGGTCGTTGGCAGATGGAACGTCTGTTGTTATGTTGTCAGCATAGGTGGCGGAGAACTTCAGGTCGTTCGAACACAATACCATCGTCGGTGGTCAATGCGGTGTATGTTGTTTATGCATTTGCGTTGTTTGGAAGGAATAGGGGACAAAATTGATATTTGGCTCACCCGAGATTTCACCTTGAAAAGTTCAGATAGTGCGTGTTTTATGTGCGCACAACAATGACGGAGCTGGGAAAGCGTCTTATTAAGAATGATTGTGTTCGCGAGTATGGTTAGGCGTCAGCTTTCATAATTTTGTGTGTGGACCGAGTTGAATGCGGCTTTGAATCTCACGAAGACTATAGCGGCTGGTCTGCAATATTTATGTAGACTTTGAATCAAGATCTTCATGCTCAGTATCTGATCGACGGAGCTTCCACCAGAGCGGTAGCCACGCTGCTTATTCTTAACGACAGTGCTTGGACCTGTTGCAGACGACGTCGTACAAGATTTTTGAGACAGTGTTAAGCAGAATTGTTCCACCGATATGGAATAGACGGATTCCTACTCTTGGAGCGGAGCGATGGTTGCCATTTACCAACTCTCTGAAATATCCAACATCTTTAGTCCAGATGTTGCAGATGGTTTCGTATAGTATAAGTGGGCAGAGATTAGGTCTTGGAAACTTGTAATGTTGTATGGACATTATGTCTTCACCAAGTGCTTTGCCTCTGCAAAGATTTTTGACCGTCTATCACTTCTTGTCATGTGGTTTTGAGCCGTTTGCGGTGTATTCATAAAAGTCCAAGAAGTGTGAATCACCGCATTTTACTGCTTTCCGGCATTTTATGTTTCAAGGTTTGGTCGAAATCTTTGTTTAGCTGCTGACTTGTGTGGTATCGGCTACGGAGATACGTGGCATGCTATTGAGGATCATCTTGAGCACTATACTGTGTGGGTGAACACACAGTTTGATTAGTCGGTAAAATCTTTGGTCATGTACAGATGCCTCCTTTCGGCTTAACCTGGATATAAGTGCCTTGAACTAATTTTCGTTGAACTTCTTTATGTTTCACTCTAAGCCAAACTTAAGAATTCACCGAGTTTCTTCTGAGGCCGCGCTGAGTTTTTATGATGCACGCATTTTGCCATCGTGCCCTTTTGTCCTTTTCGATGATTTTATTTCTGGCGTTGATTCCCGGAGAGCAGCATTCGTGTAGTCGGTAACTACTGCTCTTAAGTAGACTTCGCGTTAGTTAAGTTGGCTAGAGCAACGAAACCGCTCCAATATGTGTTATTTAATGACTGCCGGCTGGCTGCAATTTGGTTATGTAAAACGCGAAAATTTAAGCTATTTTTGTCCTCGCAAGGAAAGTGGAGATTTTTAGCCATTAATGGAAAATTCGCATAGTTTTAGGCTCATAAATAAAAATTCGCCAATTTTAGCCGCTCAGGAAAGTACCTGGCCAACATAGCATATAGCCAAAATTTACTGGGGAGTTTGAACAGAGGGAAACTAGGGGAGGTTCATATAACTGGTCCTCTGCCCCATACTTGGAGATGTAAGAGTTAGTTGTGGGCGAAAATTACACTATACGCTACATAACACTGTTGTACTGTAGTCGTTTGGAGCGGCCTGTATTTTGACTATTGTAAATAATATATCATTTACATTTACAGCTTTCGGGAGAATATTGAATTTATGCGGATTATTCGCAAAATGCAATCACAAATGTCGAAAAATTTTGTTTCTCGGCATCCGGAAAAGTGTGTGACATTTTGCAATTCAGTGTGTGAGGCCGCTCTGCTTTATATAGCAATGGTGATAACAACAGTGGTTAATCAAAGAATTGCCGTATTGTTTCAAATATGGAAATTAAGATAATATTTTAGTAAGCCCTTAGTCGTCAAGCATTGAGAAATATTCCGTTTTACAGAGTTTCATTACTCCGTCTCTGCATTGGCCGCAGCGAATCCTATTGTAATTTCAGTTAAACTTGAACAGTAATCAGAAACATGCCTCTGATGGCAGCAGGGTTTGTTTTTTTGGGAATTTTTGGTGTATTTACTCAGTTCGATTTGAAAATGCCCACTAAATTATCACCCACTTGGACCCGGATTTTTGTAATATTTTTGATTCTTGTTATATTTTTTTTCATAAATATAAAATATTATCGGGTTTGTGAGCTATGCTGTTTGGTCTTTAATTGAATTGATAGCAATGACAAAAATTATCTATGTAATATTGGCTTCGTCATATTGATGCCCATGATCCTTCCTCACCAGCAAACCTTTGGTCCTTCGCAGACAGCGCTATCTGTTAGTTTTGTCGCGCTATAAAACACCACAGTTGACAAAAATTGACATTTTTATCATAAGTTTTTTTGAGAGTAAAAATTTGATTAAATTATGCACTAATAACGCAAGAACAAAACAGTTAAAGTACGCTGTTGGACTTCCTTATGATAATGAGGATGATCTTTTCAGCTCTTATGAGCATTTTATTCATCTTTAAAATCAGGAATATTTATACTTTCTTCTTACTTTTCTGTCAAGATGGACACATTGAATAATGGAAAAAGATCGTGTTTTGAACATGTTCACTGTAAACCATACATGTACGACGTCCGAAACCCCAGAGGCCAAGGTTTTTGGGTCCACAGGTGGGTCTGGATCCAAACGTTTTAATTGGGCAGAAAAACTTTTTGCTGGAACCATACTGGGCCCAGGGCAGATTCGGATACGGAGACATTGGGTTTGCTAATAAATTTTATTAAGATTGCGTTTGCTTTGCATCAGAAGTAATAAGAAACTCTTCATACCATAAATATCAACGTACGTAATAAGCAGATTAATACAGTCTAAAAGATATACAAAATATAGTTAGTGTCCCGAAATACACAAACTACAGATGCTGTGCACGTGACAAAGGCGTACACGTAATTTGGTCCAATTTGGAGGTGGTGTAAATTCTGCATGGCTATGTAATTACGTTTCTTTATTGTGCAAAAATTCGTAAAATTCTCGAGCCAAACATTGTATTTCTGCATCCAGCGTTTAAGGTGGACCCAGAGTCCGTTTTGAAAAAACACCCTGCTCAGAGGGGTGGGACATCCGGTGATTTGGTGGAGGGGGTGTGCTATGCCAGAGGGGGATAAATTTTCGAAATGTTTAATGGCTTAAAATACTTTCAAATTTTTAGCAAATTTCACACATTTTTGCCTATTTCCTCTAAAAATTCGGCGCGAGAAAGGAGGGGAGGGAGTCGGGCATCATGTTAAGGGATCGGCACGTCGCTCGAGGGGAGGTTCGATGTCGGAGGGATATAATCCCTCTCTCATCTCGCTCTTATAACCATGTATGATTTGATCATACGCCGTCAATCTGGTTGAACAAAGCAGATACCACGAGCGTCCTCCGTTAGTGAGTAAACGTTGTTGTATTATGTTAACATTAACTCTTAAGATGAATAATTACTGCAGAGTTAAAATAGATGCAACTAAAATATTTATCCTAACGCTTTACTTGGCAAAATGTTGTAAAATTTTGTTTGGTTGTGGAAGGAAGTTAGTCATACTTGACTGTATAAAAATGTATGTTGGGATTGTAACTTGAATAAGAAGTGTGGAAAATTTTTAACAAAATGCTTATACGAAATACAGAATCCTGTATGATGTTACGTCATCCTGGCTCCAATACCGCAACACGGTTTTCTACGGGTCCCGAGTTCTTGTTGTTCTTTGGTATATACATGAAAACAAGATCCGATACAAAACCGCACAAGCGTTATATGTCAAATTATAACATGCGTATACATTGTGCGTTATATTTTACAAACATATAGATTTAACCCACCTTCTCCCGACAATATCTACTAAAATGATGGCACCAAATTTGGAAAAAATCAAGATACATCTTGCAGCCAAAACTCAATATTTGAAGCATATTAGAAGTAACATTTTTGAAGTTAGTGACTGACAAATAATATCTATAACTGTTCAGTTAAGAGAGTATTATCGCATCGTTTCCACGGTGGTTTTTGTCTGTTTCTGTCATTCATAACATAACTTCCGATAAATGGATTTCGGTAAATTTATTTATTCGATAGCAAACGTGCCGAGGATGTGTCCTTTAACTGAACACGAACAACTCCGATTCAATTTTCGGGGTAAAATGGCGAAAAACATGTTTTTAAGGGTTCTTTGCCAAATCTGGCCATACAGGTACCAGTGTTTCTCAGCCTATATCTCGCGACACAGACTTCGCATCGAAACATCAACTCATCGGGATCTACAACTTTTCTAACCCTTTTTTGTGGAATCACTCCCAGTGCTGCTTTGGGATCGAATATAGTGTGTCAACATTTTGCAAAAAATAGCGTTTTTTTAATTTTTGACATGTTATTGCGTGTTTTTATACTACAATGAGTGCCTATTAGGTTATCAAGCGCTGAATACGGCGGCTTTGCTGTCTATAGTCTAGCTTGACTATATTATACATTTTAATGGGGCTTCAACGAACCCGATTTCCAAAATGTAGTGAGTTTTCATTTTTCTGACTATGTGTTGCGTGCAGGGCATCAAGAATGGTCTATATAAGTTTCCGGTATGCTGAATACAACGGTTTGGATATCTAGAGTCCAGAACGAGTGACGATTTCATTGGGTTTAAGTTCAATGAACCTGATTTCCAGGATATAGTCGGTCTTCAGTGGTTTGGTACATGGCATCAAAAATAGTTTATACAGAGATTGTTCCGTCTGCTGAATACAATTATTTGATTATCAAAATATAGCGTTGATATTTCTGGCATTTTTATGGAGTTTAAATGTGTTTAGGGTCAATGAACCAGATTGCAAGAATATATAGTCTGTCATGACGTTAGGTTACGTATTGGGTACAGGTCATCAAGAATTGTTTGTGCAGGTTTTCCGATAGGCCGAATACGATGGTTTGCTTATCTATAGACTAGCATAAATACTTGATGCGGTGTCAGTTGTTATCGATGAGTTTAGGTCGACGAGGATTTAGGATTTTCAATGTATTCAGGGTTAAAGAGATCCTAGAGTGCAACGCAGACTGTTACATGTGATTAAACAAAATGACACAAATGAAACTGCGCTCGCTCCGTTTCACCTTCTATCGCGTGCTACTAGTATATGGTTCGCATGAGTTATAGTTTTATAACACTAAAGCGTTTTTATTCCATTCTATATTATGACAATATAAATAAATTATAGGTACATGCACTAAAATATTAGTAACAATAACTACAACAATATTGTTGATTAGGTGGAAAGGGAAGGTCCAGCTTGGTCTCTAAAACTGTAACAGGAGAAAGTTTGTTAACTAAAATGTCTGAGCAGAGCGACTGAAGCTAGCATTAGTTTGTATTATTGTTATGTGTTAAAATATGTGCACATGTGTCATACCCTAATGGATTTAAAAAAATTGTAGCAAACTCAATAGATTATTAACAAAAATATCTTACAAGCCAAACTCATAAGTTAGGCGATGATTATTTAGTTCAAGGTGTAAAACTGAACATTTCACAATAACCAAATTTCATTATTTCTAGACCACTGACAACATATTTCGTAAATGTTCATGCAGATTTGATGAAATTATTTAAAATATGTATGTGGTCATCAAAGACAAATGCACATATATTGTGGCAACCATGAAGAATGTAATATTACAGAAATCTATATTCATGCGCTTATTATATAACTTAGAAAAAGGGAGGATCAAGAATGCTATCCCACACAACCAGATGTATCCGTAACAGCAGTGAATTTGGTACTACTTGATTCTGTCATATTGGTATCTATCACATGATAATAACTCAGAAAGCAATGGGAAGCTGAACGAGCATGACGAGATGGCTATTTTGGCGTTCCGAATTCGGCTTGCTGAGCATCTTTCAAATTTCCAAAAAGATAATAATACACCAGCATTACATTAAATGTAACATTCCATTTTCAGCGTATATTAAAACCAATTTGTTTCTTATTCCGGTGTTCAAAGGACGGAAACTTTCAAAATGTATAAATCACTACTTTCCCTAAAAATTACAATTTCAAACGTTGTTTTTCACGCTTTAGTTATGCAAGCACTTGCTATGTTAAATATGTACCGCACAGTCAATTGCTTTTATCATATAGAGCGCACCCGAAAACCTATGTATACATGTTTTAGAACTTTACGTAGCACTAACTCGAAAAATTGCCAAAATTTGCCAAAGTTAGTTCTCTGAGTTATTGCCTATTAACAGCTAATTTCTTCACACCTCAATTTTATCTATCTACCTATCTATCCAACTCTCTGAGCGGTACTTAAAGGTTAATGAGATTTCAATTTTAGTTTAAATCAATGAAACTTACTTTTCTAACCGGCTAAATTACCATATAAGCTCATCGTTCGCCGCAGACATGCAAGACACAAACTTATTCAATTTTTTTTACTTTTTAGAATATTTTTAGAACCTTAACTTGTCGCTCAAAGACAAAAGCTCTGGCAAAAATTGCATTTCGAAGTTGTAGCTCCCGAAGAAAGGATTTTTTGATTTGATGCGTCAGATAAAACCTAAAATATTAGGAAAATATAATGGTCAAAATGAAAAAGTCTCCACTTTATGCCGGTTTTGTGACAATGAGGCAGAAAATCCTTTAAGCAGCACACGCACAAAGCTATGTACACAATTAAATTTACTAACGCGTTGAGTAAAAAACTCTATAAATCAGTCAATCCAGCGATGACGTATGATTGACACATGCAGACAAGAAAGAGTTTTTGATCAATTACACGCTGTTACAGGAAATTCCACTCGCTATGCTCGCTTCGTTTCAATAAACAATTTCCTAATCGTTGCATTGTGAAAATGTATTGCATCTATTGCCGCCGTTTTAGCAGTCCAGTGTTGCTGAACAAGGTTAACGCAATTACCAAAATGTATTCAAAAATCGATGTTAAAACACAACGTATTAGAGAAGACCAAACTATTATAAAGGATCGCGACGCGGAATCAACCGCTTTTTACGAGGTGAGCACAGGGCGTCTTGCTATTACCGATACGTGATTTTCAGTTTCTAATAATCTGTGGTTTGGTTATACATACGTAGTGAGCGTATTATTCATAAAAAATGTTCGTTTCTGTTTCGTTTTTTCAAAGTTTACCGTAAGGGATTTATTAGAATTGCGACTCATGCTGCTTGTGCGGAGCTTCACATAATTTTGTTTGGTGAAATATTGCACCACACGCAATTGTAAATCGGCTTGTAACATTGTTCTTTCCAGCTTTATTAAGCCGACATGTCCTATTTCTTTTGACAAAAATTGACTTTCAAAGCATATTAATAAACGTAGATCATTTTTGAAACGGAGCAAGCGAAGCGAGCGGAGCTTCTACTGAGAGTGCTAGGGGGAAGGCAAATAGTGAAAAGTTCTTTTTGTCTGTCGCCGTCATTCACAACACATCTTCGGATGGATAGATTTCCATAGTTTTTTTGTTCTTTAGCAAAAGTGAAGACGATATGGCTTTAGTTGAACTCGAATAGTTCCGAACTCATCTTCCTGGGCAAAATTGCAAAAATAGATATTTAAAGGTTTGATAAAGCTGGCCAGATGAGTACCAGTGTATCGCCGCCTATATTTCACAACAGAATGAAAATGGAGACCATTACGCAGAATCGGCTGATCGAGATCTAATAATTTAGATTTTTTGGTTGACCGCTCCCTGGGCCGCCACGTTACCAAATATTTTTTGTCGACCCTTTGCTAGAAATAGCGATTTTTCGACACCGTATTTCAAGGCGGTGGTGTTATATACAGTCATTTGACTGTGTCAGCAAATGCATTAAGCAAGCATATATTATTATTGCATGCCACTTATCTACGCGAGTGTTTATACATTGCCCCATTTCAGTTATGAATGTTATGGATTTAGTAGCATAAAATTGTGTTAACATTAAGATTATCATGAATTCAATTTGTCTTATTTATATACAGTAGAGTAATTCAATTCGAGTGGAATGAGAGAGCGAAGCGAGCGAGTGGAACGAGAATTTTCAATTTTGGCTCTGGAGGGGGGTTGAGAAGGGCCTGTTTGTGTGTGTCTGTCGCACCTGGATCTCGATAACGGTTGGACGGATTTTGATGCAAGATAGCTCATTCGAACCGCAATGGTCGATTTAGGTGTAGTGACGGAGCCCGATTTTTCAATTTTTTCCCGTGGGAAAAGTTATGGGGCAAAATGTCGTGATTTTGGCCCATTTTTCGGGCACCCCCTCCAGTTTTTGCGACTTTTCTCAATAAGTCAACGAGGAATCCGCAAACTAATAGGCCTATTCCATGTAGCTTTACCAGGGCTTTCCCAAATTTTTCAACTACTTGCCAATCTGGAGTCTATAAGCTTATAGTTGGCGCCAAATTTCATATTTGGTGAAAAGTCGTGGGAAATGCACCTAAATGTGTGCTTATTGTTGGTTTTAGTGTCGGATATGGGGTGGGTTTTCTGGGCCAACAAGCTGATTGCGAGTGTCAAAAATATTGTGTGGCGAATATTTTTCACACTTCTGTTTCATACTTGGTATGAAAAATGAGATTTTTCTCAAGTGTCGGTTTGAATTCTTTAACGTCCTTTTGACTGTCAATTTAGGGTTTTATTGAATGATTAAATTGTTAGCTCATTGTTTTTGTACTCGTTGTATGATGTTTTGTCTACTGCATACGTTGGCTATCAAAAGAGACGGGCGTAATTATGACTCATCACTCACGGTTTATATAATGATGCACCTGCGTACTGTGTGTAGGCTTTATTTGTGTGTGCTTTCAACAACAGACTTCGGGGGATTGTTCTCACCACTTGAATTCTGGCTCGCAAGCGAGCGTCACTAGTAGATTGAGTGGTCTGCATAAAGCTTCCACTTTTCTACATACAGAGCTGAGCTGTTATGCAAGAATCATCCTAGAACTTGAGCTATAAATTGGATAATGCTCAGTTCAGTTTCAAGCAAAACTAAGAACGCAGTTGCAGGATTGGCAGCGGGGAACGGAAGCCACTGAGCTACTTGGAGGAATTGGTCGATTCCTTATGAAATCTCGCATAGCAAGTGAATAGCGCGCTTGCAAAGATGCACCAAACGACAAACCCAAAACTCACCTTCTTAATATGGGATGGGTCGATTGAGCAAACCTCTTCGAGCTACAGATCTTTACTGGTGTATTAATGCGTTATTTTTTGCAAAACATGTAAGATATATTTGCTGGAAATTAGTCTTTGGGTTATCATATAGGCCGATGAATTGATATAGTTAAGGTGGTCAAATTATTTGATCTGCATTATTATGAGTATAACATTTTGTTTCATTGTATCAAAAATGTCAACAAAGGAAGTGTTCTAAGCTGGAACCCACAACGTTACACATTTAGGCGCATTAACCATTGAGGTTTGGACCATTGGGTTTAGTTGTCGTTATCTAAGCCTTTATTTAGTTATCAACATAGTACGAATAATACGAACGAAACTTATTGAATACGCTCGGTTTTATATGTTTGTCTACCAGTAAAACCCGCTGCCGGCGCACAGACCAGCAGCAGTTGACTAAATACTGGCATGTGAATTTATTCAAATGTTTTTAGAATCAGTCATGTGCAAAATTATAAAACGAATTTTTCTTATTGTCTAATTATTATTATCGATTTTATCAAGTGATTTGAGCAGTAAAGCTCGAAGAGCATTGGCGAAGCAGTATATCCTGTACGCGTTTGACTCTGGAACCGTTAGATTCGGAATGGTCGGTAAAACACATCCGAGACTGCGAAAATTGAAATTTAAGACATGCGTTGCGATAGTGGATGCATAGTCCGCTCAGTCGAAAAGCCTTTAAACGTTAAACGTATTAGTGTATAGCGCAAACTAAGTTATAAATATTTCGGTATGTATTTGATTTTTTAATGATTATAATTTAAGGATATTTTAAGTAGCGATCTCGGTTTTACGATGTCGTGAGATATGGGCTGTGAAAAACTGGTACCCGTATGCCCAGGTTTGGCAAAGAACCCGTAAAATACTTTTGAGATTTTGACAACGAAAACAGTGACAGACCTGTTCGCGCTCAAATAATAGGATCTTCATCAGTTTGCTATCGAACAAAAAAATTTTTTATAGAAATCCATTCATCCGAACATGAGTTATGCATGACAGAAACAGACAAAAATAAATTTTCACGATTTTACCATAGCGCTCTCCGTTTCGATAATTTTTGAAGTACTCTTTAGTTCAGAATTTGTTAGCTATGCCAATGCCCGTGGGTTACTGCTGGTTATCTTGCGACAAAACACTACTGCCAATTGTGTCATTATCAACAAATTATTATATATAATCCTAGTGGAGTACAACATAAAGCAATTTCGAGTATGTCAGTTTGCTAAAAATTTCAGTAACTCTAGTAATTCGCCTTTGAGCGAAAACGGCCAATGTGGTTAGTCTGGGTTTTTCGCCTTAATTCGAGCGTCTAGATTGAGCTTCCTGAACACCGGTCAAAAGTATAGATAGGTCAAAATACAGTAAGAGTATGTTAATACAGTTGGAGTAACAATGGCTATACATTTTCAGTACATATTAGTGATTTCTCCTCACAAATGTAGATAAAGAGAGACCTACTTGATAAGTGGAAGAATAGGAAAGTGCCTAACAATGCCCAATTTTGTGACAACTGCTAAATTTGACTTTTTGAATTTAAGTCCACAGCACACAAAACAATGTTACACGCATTTTGGTTCCGATTTTTAGGAAACTGTCAGAGACTAACCCTTTTTTCGTATTTTTCGGTTTTGCGCTGCAGTTTAATAAATTAAATTTTACATCCAGTATGATTTTTTCTCCAATAATGGAGGAATTATTCGTCTTAACCTCATATTAACAAAAGAACACTAGGTAGAATCATTCAAAATTTATAAATCACAGCTTTCGAAAAAATTATAATTCTAAGAAAAAATTTTTACATTGTACGGCTCTAGTACTCGCCGAATTTCCTGTTTTCCACATAAGAACAGTTGCTTTTATCGTATTCAGCAATCCCAAAAATCTATAAACCAAATATAGCCCTCAACGTGCAGCTAATTGGAAAAATATCGAAATTTCACAATTTTGCTATCGAAATTTAGCATTGCAGCAGCCCAGAAGGGTAAAGAAGTACCCGTATACCTTTAAGACAAAGAAACCAACATGTTTAAGCAGTTAAATAACCATATGCCCAATAGTCTGCAAAAGTTTTTCGCGAGCATTTTGTGAAAAATTTGCTTTATTACTGTTCGTAACCTACTGTTGTTGGAATCAAGAACGCATTTTAGTTGAAATATTTGCTTCACTGTTAATAATATTACCATGCTACGACCTGCACTGGCTAAAGTCGAGTGATTGTGACCTCAGACGGGTACGTGGTGACCTTATGCGGTATTTTAGTTCTGCACAAATCAGTTGTACGTAAACGTAAAAATATATTAATCTTAATCTTGATGATAATATAAAAATTGTAGTTGTTTGGGTAGTATTGTGTTCAATGAAAACTTGTTACTTATATGAAACCAACGCAGGTATTTCGAGTATGTAAGAGATGTATGCGGTTTTTCTAGATGGCTGTAACCGAGTTATGCCGCATGTGCGAGTCGTTAGATACTTTTGGAGCAAGCATTGCCAAGCAAGGTAATGAAAATTTTATGTACTATCATAATCTTGAAACGCAAGTGAAAGACATGAATCAAAATTTTCATTGCACCGCACGAGTCTTAAAGTACAGTGTTTTAGTTTCGTCCGATCCGATTTAAAAGCGCACTGTGTGTATATAAGTATTGTATCTATTGATAAATCCGAAATCGCATCCACTATTCATTGAGTCTACATCGGATGATGTGATTTGAAAAATGCATTAAAATACACACGGTTTGCTACAAGTAGGGCTATTTCAAATAAATGGGAGGGACAGCCAGGTGGTATTTCGATTTCTCGCTAAATGTAGACCAGAACAATTGCCATTTATCGATTTTGTCTCAGGACATTAAGTCGGACAGTCCAATCTTCGTGGTGACACGAAGATCTGGTTAGTGTAAGTGACCGGCCTGGTCGTGGTGTGGAGGCCATCTCCGTATAATCGGAGATCTAAAGGACGGACGCACATCTACTTTTCTTGGTTTTGGGATTGTTTCCGACTTCTCATATAGTAGGACTTGGTGCATATTAATGTTTTTATTTTTAGGTGCTTGTACTTCTTTTCATTCATGTAATCATGCTAATGTGTTGTAATTTCTTTTTATAGTAGATGACACTTTTGTACGTATTTACAGTGTAATAGAGGTTGATTCATGATATATTAAAACATTGGTATGAAATAGATTATAAACTATTCGGATTAATGATTACATTGTGAATATAATCATTACCTAACTGGCATTTAACATTTCGATGTATGTATGAGCTTCCTAGGAAGATCAAACCGTGTTGCATTTTAGTTCCACACTTATAGGTATATTCAATATCGTGATTGAATAAATGAGCGTACTGTTGATTTATGTGTTGACAGTGTCTGTGCTCGCATGTCATAACACCATAGCGCAATCATCTGTGAATAAATTTTCAACTTTTGTTTGAAATAATCATACCAAAGTTTTCGTCATTTTTAAAATTATTTTATTACCAATTCAAATATAAAATGACGGAAAACTATTCTTATTTATTTTTTCATTATACTGTCGATCCTGCTATGAATACCAATTTTTTTTCCAAATTTTCATATTTTTGTTCCCTGACTAAAACTTGTCTAATTGAAAAATTTGTGTTATTGTAATTATTCTATTCTCCAAAAATTTTTTGTGTGAGATTTTTGTCGAATTTTGCTTATCGGTGCTCATTATCTATGTTATATTCCTGTATTTTAGTGGAGAAAACAGAAAATGCAATAAAGCTTGACGTTGATCGTGAAGGTCGTGAAGTACAGGCGTTGCAACAGAGGGTAAGAGTGTGAAACAGTCCGATTTACCATTTCCAGTTAACATGGCTAGAATTTGTTTTCTAGAATAGAATTTTCTAGAAACTAACAAACCGTTTTCGCAGAATTCATTGTGTAAAGTCTTCGTGTCTTTGCGGAATCGGATCGCATAAGACCAAACTTAATACACTACTGCCTTTTATCGTAGTAATATTTTAGTCGCCGCTTTTTCTAAAAATGAAAATTTGTTGACCAATTTTTAGGAAATATATATTTAAGGTTTTGTGGATTTTTCAATGTAGACTGAAAGCAGGAAATATATGTGCTATGAATATTATGTCCATTATCAATACATTTGAAAAATTGGCAGTCAAATGTTGCTTATGCTTAAATTGAGGACATGGTTATCAAACTTATTTATGATCTATAATATGTCACCAGGTGTAACTCCTTTTACCTATTCACTCGAAAATGTTCACTAATTTTTGAACTCACGCGGAAACAGCAATTAATGATCCACGCAACCAATCACATATATTTATACGCACACAATTAGATCCTAATGCTAACTTTTGAACATAAATGTTTCTTTTCATCAGTTTATTACATTACCGTTACTGCCTTCTCCATTTGTCGAAAATTTTCATGTAGACATGAAATCTGGGGCAGCTCCCAGCTAAACCGAGATTATAAGAATCTAAATATTTTCGTAATTCAGTGTTTTTAGTGAATAACGCTAAAAATGATGAAAAAAAGTCTTACAAAAAAGTCTAAATTAATTGCAAATGTTACGTTTTTCGTAAGCTGCGGAATTTTTGGGTTTCGAACGTGATATTCTTAAAAAATTTGTCTAAATATGTTACCCGAGGATGTCTAAAATTTTACTACGTGTCATTTACCCAAGGAACCCAAAATTTTATCACGCTACACGAACCAAAGCTCCAGTGACTTTTCCCAGGACACATTGAAAAATGCATGGATCCGAAGTTAGAGCTTCTATTATTAGTTAGTGCTGCGATGTAGTTTACTTAAATTCTCGGCAAATAGGATGGTGTTAGTACCTAACCTACTCAGTAAAAAAAGATGTGAGAAATTAAAATTACTGGTGGGTTTGGCTTTGCATATACATATTATGTTACGAGCACGCAATCTAGCACAACGTAAACGTTGACCCGATTGTTTAGTTTTGCCTAATCTAGGCTGCAGTATGAATGAAAATTGGTAACATCAATTTCAGTTTGCGTTAGGCTCAGTGACTAATTTTTCGAGAATGCATTGCATTAGCAATAACACACGGATGCGTTAAATGTAACAATAAATTAGATTACATTATGCTAAGTGATGCTGATACATTGGCTAAATCTACAAGTACGGATCAAACAAATGCACCCAAGTTTTTTTCATTTAATCAAAGTGAATTCGTTGTGCTATTGCTACAGGTGTGGGATTTGGAAGGAATTTGTTCTACTGAAGAAAACAAATTGCGCAATACGGAAAACAAAACAACGGAGATTAAAAGTCAACTGGCCAACGTCTTGCAAGATATTGGTAATAATTCTTCACAATAATGCAAGTTGGTATGCTAGCGAAGAAAAGACACAACCAATTATTTGATATTATGGTTTCATATTATTTTCAATTCACTTTTTCAATTAAAGGAAACTCGATTAATGTATTCAAGCGTTTTGTTCCATCGACACGCAATGTGGAACTTTAAGAGGTAAAAATAATTTAGATTTAAATTAATTATTTCCTTTGTATCCATTTCAAATTAACGGTTTGCACTTATGTACGTGGTAATGATTTACTTTACAGACTTGTTATTTGGTTATCATTTTAGGAATTAGTCCGTAATTTATTGACCATGTTGTCTTTATTTGAGAACGCGGGTCTTTTGTGTTATACCAAAATTGCCTAAGCGAAAGTTGTTAGCCCATGAACTGATTCAGATTTTCACATCATTTGACCAGCTCGTCGATGCTCTTCGAGTGATAATATATAATAGAGTTTTTTGGGTACCGAGGGCAACCATCGGTAGCCCCACAAACAGAAAAAACATAAATATGACCGAAATAATATTTTTGGCACCGCTTCGTCGAGCTAAGTTTTCACTGTGGCTTCGAAACTTGCGGTCGTTGGATATGGATGTACCTGTGCAGACCCAGAACGCGTTTCCAGTCGCGTTTTTGATTGCATGCGTTTATATACGCATGGATGGCGAACACGACTGCCCGATTAAGTGCGCTATTTGCTGAACGCGGACGAAAATGCGGAGTGTACAGACACACTCGCAGGTAAATTGTATTCCTACACCGCAGCCCCATGTGTTATGAGGAACTTATGAATTTTGTTTTAGCTGTGGAATCGGCGGCTTTAGAAAAACTATCTACAGAGTGCGTCAATGTCGAGCAGGCCAGTGCCGAGTGTGCAGACAAGCAAATGGCATTGCACGTAAGGTTCTAATTTTTCACTATAAATCACGTGTTTGATCTATACACTAAAACAGACAAGAACTATTAAACACATGAAAACACATTTGTGATCAGGTTCGTTAAATTTAAAGTTAGCTAAACGAATAAGTGGGTATGTAATAGCGATTGGCCAGTCATAAAATAATAGGCTGCTGATGTCTATGTATGCGTTCTAGTACTATGTTAGCAGACGGATTGCCAGTTTGCCCAGAATCTCTTAACAACATCAATAGATATAGTTCTCGTAAGCAACGGGGATCGGTATAACAAAACTTCACTCCGTACAGCGATGGACAAAAGTGAATGCGCAAAAAGCTGACGTATTTATGTCCATCTGCGTCCAGACGCAATTTCGTTCGTGCACCTCTAGGATATGCATTCGTTAGTGGGCCAATTAACTTTCGTCCCTGACTGCGCTTATTTTTATACATAGCTGTAGCTGGGAAAATATGTATTTTTGAAGTACGATCTTTTCTATAACATTAGCCAAAATAGTTAATATATTATTTTTTGGTTAGCATATTCATAATTTGTCCCTAAAATTAACGATGCGTCATTATTGACGAAAGTACATGCTTGCAGCAATGCCACTGTTACTGTATGTACAGGGTAACTGTAATATTTATCCGTGCGTCGAAGTACTCAAAGCGCATAAACATTCTGTTGCACATTATAATAAGCAAATTTGTGGCTATGTTTATGGTTGTTCTGTAGCAATATTCTTGTGTTGTGCGTCATTTCGGGTTAAGTTTTCAAAATTTATTAATTGTAACGTTGTATGCTACTCGTGATAGTAGGTGTCGAGTATCATGCTGGCACCGGCGAATATGAAATAGGGAATAATTGCGCTATAGCAAGAAATCCTGGTGCTTCGGGACAGCTCGAAAAACATCGAAGCAAAACGCGTTAAACTCGAAGCTCAACAGTGCATCCAAGAATTTGTGGATCAGATTGCAATCTCAGAAATGGAAGAACAACATCATTATACTGAACAGCGGCAGATTGAAATGCGCGCGGCATTAAAACAAACCACAGCCAGGTAAATTCGTTTGAATTTTCATAATTATGGGATTTGATGCAATGTTAACGAATTTAGTTATTTAATATTAATTACCATCAAAACCAGACATACTAAAATTTAATTTTCAATATTTAATGTAATACTTAGTCTGTTCATTGTAGATACAGTTACCGACAGAAATAAAGGAAAGTTGTTCGCCAAAATTCTCAAATAGAGTTTGAACCTATGCTAATTTTCACCAACTGTTTCGTAATTTTTCACAAAATATTCTCCAAAGCTTTGGTCTATTGTTTTTATTCTGTCGATAGCTTAATTTATTTTGGCGTTTCTTGTGGTATAGTGCAGTTCTAATATTTTATTTTTTGGGGCAGTGATTATAATGTGCTGTCTTAGACAGAAATAAAGGTAAATCCTTTGTGAAAAAGTTTACGAATAGGAATTGAACAGTTAGTGATGCAAACGGACGACCATCCTTTTGATGGTAGCTAAATAAATAATATTTTGCCGTTAAAGTTACATTCTTTTAACATCTACATTCAATGACACATCCTTCTCTTCATAATACACAAAGATCAAGGCCAAGAACAGCCTCTTACTGTGTTTTTAACAACAATATTGAATTATTCCGAAATACCGTTAGGCATTTAGTTTTTTAAATTCGAGCAAATACGTTATGTTTGAATTTTGAGTGCAGTGATTGCAACCTGCATAGCGAAGAATTCTTACTAGTCGGAAGAGCGGTGCAATTATTGAGGCTTTTAGGGGGACACGCATAACTTAGCTTTTACTGTGCGTATTACATTGCGCGATAGCTCATTTTGAAAGCTTAAAATATATGTGTGCCCTTTCGTTATGCGCCAAGCCCAATTCTAAGATTTTCTTGGTAAAGCCGCTCGGCAAGGGTCTCGCAGGGGCCTGTAAAATCACGTTAATTATTGTATCTGGCGACCGGTGTAGATATCGGAGTCAAATTGGGTACATTTTGCGGAGGAAAATATATAATACTGTACATATGCTTTGCTAGGTGGCGCTCCAGGATGTAGGACTTGGGCCAGAAGAGCTATTTAATGGACCCATTATAGCCAAAATACACAAAACGGCAATAACTCCGGAACCGTTGCAGATATATGGGTGTTATTGATATAATTTTGTAGAGCAATTCTTCTACATATCTGTTATGCTGTATTGCTATTTTCATTGTTTACGCTGCAGGATTGAATTAAAACCTCTTTCTGACCGGGTCCATGAGGTTAAATACATACGAAAACAACAATATCTCCGCAACCGCTAGAGCGCATTTGAAAGCTTGAATCCTGTGTTTGTGACGCGAAGGCTTATTCCAACGACCGAAAACTCTCTCGAAAACGTACCCGAGGGCCTCAAAAAATCACGTTACTTGTAACTCGACAACCAGTGATGTTATCTGAGTTAATTTGGCCTTATGTTGAACAGCAAATAAGTCTCTCTCTCTAGCACTTCCTATAACGTTTTGCTACGCAGTTATATTACAATGTAGGATTTGGGTTAAAAGATGTTCTAAAATGAGTCCCAAAATACTA
Source organism: Trileptium ribeirensis (assembly GCA_030248225.1). Taxonomy (NCBI): domain Eukaryota; kingdom Metazoa; phylum Nematoda; class Enoplea; order Enoplida; family Thoracostomopsidae; genus Trileptium; species Trileptium ribeirensis. Next base: position 26,820 of record JASANE010023419.1, read on the forward strand.
AAAAATGGTAATATATTCGCAACCGGTCGAGCTATATATCAGTGTCATTTGTGTATGTTTGAAGCGCAATTTATCCTCTGTGCGCTTGCACATTGTGAGTCTCCAAACACGGTGTATCTTTTTAACTATCTGGCGGTTATTCTTAACATTTCGTATGTTGCTCAATATAGCTTTGTACGTGTGGCTAAATTAACATATTATTCAATACTCAGAATTATCTACCTTGCCGATAAGACAAGCTATTAGTTGTATCAAATCCACCGCTTGATAAGAAACGATAAGCTATTGTAGCAAAGAGACAGTGTCCTAGTTATGCCTTTTATTACTTTTGAGTCATATCCAAGCTAAAGGTGCAGGCCGACAATCCAAAAATTGTAATCGTTAGTTTAAGTGAATTGTACTTTTGTGCCGGTTATTATGGCTGTTATTACACAGTTGGATTTTATAGTTTGCAGTTCGGCCTTTTTTTCCAATAAATTTGATAAAGCCCAATTTTAACAAATTGTTAGGAATTCGCTAATGTAGCCGCTTAGTATTCATTACAGTTCATATTATAATTAATGTTATCTTTTTGCCTTTACAAGAATACTGAACTGCACCTGCTTCATTTAATAATTATGTTACTCATAACTCATTTAGTTGCGTTGGATTGCTATATAGCTGCGAGATAGGCTGAAATATTTAGTTAACAGTATATATTTAGTCATGGACTAAAGTCGATGAAAATTAGCCGCCTTGTGAGTGATAATTTTGCTCGTAGGAAAAAAGCTCATGATGATCGGAGTATCATTACATTTCATTATATATAATACGCTGCATTATATGATTTCATTACGTCTCCATGGTACCGTCAAACAGTCAAAACATATTGCATAACAGATGGTATCTTCATTGAGTGTCTGATGTTTGCTGCTACCCTTCAAGAAATAGTAGGTATAACACTTTTGCATGTTTAGAAATTAGACCTCAGCCAAAAACCGGGAGCTATGAAAGGTTGAAGTGGCAATTCAAATGACCACATCAGAAACGGGGTATCAATGCCCCGACACCAGAGGGTTGTGTCAAAACTATGTTCGGCAGTTTTACTCTGAGGTGAGAAGAGCGCCCTATTCTTCTTTAGTTTTCTATCATCTAGCATTGTAAAAACACATATGCTAATTTTCGAAATAGGCGTCACTGTTGGTTAGATACAGTTGAGTTATTGCTGTAACCCGTGCACGCCGCATAGTGAATTTGAACAGGGGCTACCCTCTGCTCACCATAGGCCTGTTAGGACCAATTAAAGGAATATCTGTATAATTTATTTACCTTCCGGTGAAGCTGATTGAGACATACCCGTCGAACGTAACTGAGAACTGTTGGGTGAGAAGCCGTCGAAATTGTCTTGATCTAGGGTTGCGATACTGTAATAGGTTATACTATTCTAGCGAATGTATTATATGACAGTAACTGTATAAGTTATCCTTAGCTTAAACTATTAGAAACCGTACAGTAGGTCTCTAAAAGTTTATAACGGCTTTGTTTAGACAAACAAAAATTTTTTATAAGGTTACAAAATGGCGGATGCGTGTAGCATTGGATGGTGGTTTAGGTATGACTTTTATAACTATGCAAAGAATTCATTTTGAAATTTCATCATTGCAACGTTATGCATCCGACTGATTTAGTATGATTTATGGTTTAAAGTCTAACGAAGTATTTTTAATAAATTATAAAATTAGGTCATACAAATATCCATTAAAACAATGTTATTTAAATTTTAGTCGTAGTAAACACGTTGTTTGAAGTCCCTATTTTTATTTGCCTTCTATCATGACTAAATCAGTAAGTGATATCGGGGCGCCATGATACAGAGGATGCTACCGTATCTGAGGGCAACCACCTTGTCCCCTTGTTTTTATATGGATTTTCTTCTCGGCACTTTTGGACAACGCAAAGGGGCAGTTTAGACAAGTTCCCATTTTGTAGGAAACAACTTGTAGTGCTCAAATTTATTTTCTTACCAAAGGGTAATCGAAAGCTATTACTATCGATATTTGAATTCGTGTGCCCGCTTTATTATATTTTCTTCCCGGCACGTGAATTATTGGTCAAAATGATATGATTCATTTTAAAGTTACATGAGAACAGCATTTTTTGACGTGCCCTTTAAAGTAAATGGTTAGTAAAACAGTGTATAAAATCAAATTATAACAAATACCTACTGGAACAGCATGATATAAACCGTCGGCGATAAGACGTACTATGGTAGGGTGAAACAGTCTTATATGTGGAAATAATGGTGACGTATAGTAGGCCGAGTTTTTAGTTTTTCGTTGTAGTAGTGATAAGCTGTCTGTATAATGATCACGGAGGTGCTATGGAAATAATTGTTGGAGTTAGCCATGTAATCAAATGTAAATTTTCGAATGTTAGAGTTTGATAGCAATTGATAAAAATCACAATTGAATAAGATTTTTCGAGCATTCAAGCTAAACTTATAATGATGTGAGTTACAGTGGCCGATGCTGTACCCGTAATAATAACAACACAATCACATTAAATTAAATGCCACAAGAGCACGACGAATGGAGTCCGAAAGTGAATAGATCACTAGCGTTTATTTCTAATGGTTGTCCGAACACGTTTATTGTTATAGAGATGACCAGATATCTTACGGGAATATTGGTAGCTATAAGCCAATCCGGAATGATAGGTATTCTGTGACAAACTTTGGAGGCATAGTGTTGGTTCGTATTCGCTATGTATAGTCAGTAACCCGATTGAATTATTCTCAGGGAATCGGTTATCGAATCAGCAGAGACGAGTATAACTGAGTCCCATCTGCAATGTAAGTAAATGTTAAAATTCCTGGGTGATGAAAAAATAATAAACTAATAAAACACTGAGAACTTAAATAGTTGACCCATTTAGCAATTTCCGAAATTTTAATTGCTAAATAGATACCCAAAAAACCCGATGAAGTTATTCAAAAGTACTGAGTCCAATATAAGGACTTATACGTAAATAAGCGAATATAACATTGACCGATAATCACTGTCGGTAAGCCATGATAAAGGTTAGAAAGATAAAAGGCCAGTAGACATTAACGATAAAAGGTTACTTGCGTACCCAAATTACCAAGAACTGCTTAACGGACTACCACGAGCTTGAGCGGCATATTTAGAAATTAGCATAATGTTTATGCAGTTTGTAATTTTTATACCATTCATCCGGAAATTCATTTATTCTAAACGACGTGTTTCCGAACATTAAGATTAAATGTTCGTTCACCTTAACCGTAATATTATATTTCTCAAGTTCTTGTCGACACGTATATAGATATAAGTAGACAAGTGTTTGCGAGGTTCGTTATGTGTAGCAATTCTTATCGCGCGTATATTGTTCTTTTTACGTTCGGCATTTAAATTCTTTAAAAACTTGTCATTATACAATATTCGCTGTGCGTGTTCTTTGCGTACAAAAGTGACAAAGATAGGAGCTGGACTAAACTTAGCTTTAATCCTTTGCATAGCAGAAATGTCGTTATCTGTCAGTTTTCAATCGATCTTTTGGACTGCAATGATGTTTATAATTTCCAGCACTTTCGCTCGTAATAGCTGTTTCGATTCGACGTCGTTGTTGTCTTTTTGTGATGTCTAATGAGCAATACGTAACTGAACGAAGAACGTCA
>JASANE010023420.1:0-18438 GCA_030248225.1 Trileptium ribeirensis
CAAGAGGCGGATGCAAATTGGGAGAGCCCAAAATTTTTTGAGGGACCCCGCCTACCGGGGGCAGCCGGCTCCGCAACCACAGGGGAACCGAAAAATGAGAGCTGCGCATACACTGGTTTTACAAATTTCCAGTTATTACACCATCATCTTCCCTTCTGAAGCCTTGTCCCATTTTGTCCTAATTTGCGTAAATCACCTTTAATTTACCCATAACCCTTAGTTTTTGCATTTTACTTTTCAGTTTAGTTGTTAATCTTTGCGGCAGGAAATTTTTCGACAAAATCTTAGCGCCCGGCCACTCAACAAGCCGCTCCGAGCCGAGTTTTTGCGTCATTCCAGTAGCTAAGCGGCAGGCGGTACCGCGCGCAGAGGTAATGCACGTTTAATTATTAATGCCCCCTGGCGATTTGTGTGTTATGTAACGTAGAATATGTTTTTTCAATCCACCTCGCACTTCAGGGCATATTTCTCTGTATTTTATCACCGAACTGGACTGGGAACGCACGAAAAATTTGCGTCATTTGAGTCGGCTTTCGCATTTCATCGTTTCGATTTATAAATTTCGGCTGCAAGTTTGCGCTAGGTAGAATTTCGGCCTAAGCCACATACATATTTGCCAGACAAAATCGATAAATATACTAATACCAAAATATCACAGTAATCGTATTAATATCATCCCACCGCGTTCGGCTTTAACAAATTAAACCGTAGAGTACTACCTAATACAAAAGTGGCAAATAACTTACTGAGTATATAAGTAGGAATCCACCCGTTTTTGCGCGCAACCGAAGCCGCCCCCGGCCGCGAGTTACTGTACGGGTTGCCTTCGCTATAACGAGACCCGGCGGAAGTGTGTGCAATAAGACGACACCCCTGGTTGCCTTCTCTCTCACAAAAACCACATTCCCGTTTCCGCCACGAGAGAGACAAACTGTTTTGGCAACTAGGGCGCGCGCGTTTAATTACGCTCTCATCGATAACTGATCTCCAGAGACCCATACATCCAACTTGTGGTATTTTTTTTCTTCAACGCCAGTTTAGGCCTACCATTTTTCGGGACGGGAACTGAAAATTCAAATCTAAAATGGAAGAACCTGTTTGCACTTTAAACCGGATCCGGAACCGAACATGGTCTTCGAAATTTATATAGCAAGGTAACAGATGATGAAGAAAATGAAGATATGATTAAATGCATTAAAAATAACTTTTACATTCGTTAAAAATTGTGAGTGTAATTATTTGCTTTCTGAAAACTTTAAAAGACCGGAAGCTAATAATGTTTATTTATCGATCAAATATGCTCCGGTTTTGGACATTTAGCAACAAAAACTCCTCCAATCAATACGTTTATATGCTGCGTTAGTATGTGTTACAAAGTTGGTAGCGAGAAGATGCTCCACTTTACGACAACATAGGTTTTGTCGGATTTTTCCTCCTAGAAACTTAAAATTATTTGGTTTACAGGATGATCAAATATTAGATAGAAGGGTAATTTTCTGATCAGGCGGTCAGAGACACGCTTTAGGGTGGAGCGTTTGGACAAAAACCGCCCGTCAGCCCACCATAATGATGAAACTTTCTAATCAGAACGCGATAACAGCCGCGAGGGGCGCCGCTCGTATACTTTCAATACCCCAAATAACAGTTTTCTAGCTGTAATTTTTGCAGTATAACGTTAGTTTACTTCCAATTTATTTTTAAGTTTAGGCCGTGTTCGCAATGCATATCAATGCGTCAGCCAAGCCTTCTGCGTAGTGCATACTCCTGTTACCGAGTTGGACCGGTAGTTTAATCCAAACAACTGTTCCAGACTTCTGGACGCGCAAATCCCGCCACAAGCATCGACCTGTCTTCGATTTAACAAACTCCTGCGGGTTTTTCCTGCGCAAATTACTTAATGTTTCACACGGCAAATTGGTTAGTTAATATTTTTTTTTGCGCGGGTCGCATTGATCATTTCGTATAATATAAATATAAATGTTTTTTTTTAGGATAAAAAAAACGTGGAAAATTTCAAAAATTTTAAACCGGGAATTCCGGTTCCGGTATGGTTTTTGCCTTTTTGCCGGAAACCGGCAGGAGCAATTCGCCGGAACCCGGAAACCGGAATTCCGGTTAATTCCTGATCTATGGGTATGATATTCAATACCGCTTGCATTCCATGAAGGAGTCGTCTACCAAAAGCACCCCGTAGTCATACAACAGGCTAATTTTTGAAAAATTTTCAAGAAGGCCGGTATATACAGTGGAGCACGCAGTAATTGCGCCACAAAACCACGCCATCAGTGACGGCATAACCCCCAGACTGATACAAAAGTTCGTTATACCTGGGTTTCAATTATTACAGCCTGCAAATCTTTTGCAAGTGAAGGACTTTTTACTACACTTTTCAATCAAAAAACTTCCAGCTTAATTTGTTGTCTAATATTAGACCCAAACTTCATTCGAAAGCGGTAAGACTGTACCACCAATCATCAACTGCCTATAATCTACTGAAAAATACACTATTAATTTTTGTGTATCCACAGCTAGTAATGATTTTCTCACACCAATGAAAAATACTATTTAAGGCATTCTGGAGTTTACCCTTACAAACGGTTTGTTGAGAGATTGGGAAGTAATGCGTACCGCCAAATCATCAGAATACCTACACATAGAACCTTTAGCGAAATGTGTACTCCAGCAATAAGGTGATGACTGTGCCGGCACGATCTATAAATAGTTATTTAAAGATCCTATTCTGTGTTACCCTGGCAGCTGAATCAGATAGATCATATCCCGGGGTACCTGTGTGTTGTAGATGAAAGCTCTCACCCTCACCTTCTTTTTATTAACCATATCACACGTTGCACTGGTTTCTCAATAGGTGATTCCTTTCAAATAGAGCCTGGGCGTTAACATCATTACTTCCAAAGCCTCTTTGCCTAATCTACCAAAAAAGTTCATTTCCACCTCACTTTTTAACCATTCCGCATTATTCTTTTTCATAATTGTTTATTCTGTTACTTTCGAACCAAATGAATTCTATTCAAAATTCCTTCATGTTTCCACTTTTTTATCTTTAATCAGGCACTTATACTGATTTTGAACATCAGGTATTTGTTTCACCTTTCTCCGTCCATATTTGACCGCCATTTTGTACATTTTCATGACTTTTTTTCTTAGTACTTGCTAACTTTCTCATTGCACCCTGTATTGGCGATTAGGTCGCAGGAATTCCGCTGTGTGCTCAATAGGGGTGTGAGTTATATTTACAGTAGTATCAATATTATTTTTAATGCATTAGACATGCGTAATCAGCATTTATAATCTCATCAACTCTTCTCTTTATATGAATTTTTCAATTTAATTTCTAATTTGGGGAATCTTAGTTTTTCCAAGTTTTTAACAGAATTTTACAATCCAGGATCTGAACAATAAAAATGCGATTCCTATTGGATAATATTCTTACTTCCCAACTATATATATATTGTTGTTAGTCAGGTAAGATTAGTTAATGCTAAATTACAATAATTTTTAACTCTATTGCGAATCACAATAGTAGGCTCTTTACCACGATTGACAATTAAGTGGTAGTCAAGAGGAATGTTGTCAGTTCTCTTCCACTCTCTTCTATTAATTTTGCTACTACCCCATATCACTGTTGCTGAGCATTCAGCGTCACAACTTAGATCAATTTATTACCTTTTTTCGCAAAAGCTTGCTGATATTCTACAGGTTCTTTCCCGGCAAATTCTCACATCATAGGGTAAAATAATAGATGCAAGGCAAAGAGTCCTGCATTCCGCCATTAATTTCGAAACAGATTTTTTACTCACAGCAAAATCACTGTCTGAAAACGATCAATAAAGCTCGCAATAAGCTCTTTCAGAAGAATATACTGCAATTCTGAATTCAGTTTTTAAACTAACACCATAGTAAAAAAACCTGACCTTTTACGTCTTTAAGATTTGGAATGGAGCACCCTCATAGTAAGAGCGGTCCCTGCAATGAGTGCAACTGCAGTACCGGGGAGGGAGGCTGCCAATGTAATTTCGATTCTGCAGTTCAATTTTGCCCCATCTCTTATGGTGGCAGTTTATTCTCCCACATATGGTCAGGGGGGGTTCCATCATGGAAGCGAGCCGCACCCCCCATCCCTCAACTCGTCATATTTAGCAGTCCGTAAACGGGGTCTCATGTCATGTTTTGTCGAGTTTTGCCGAGGGCCGGACTATATCTTCTTCTCAAGTTTAGTTTTAGTTCGAAGTTTGTCGCATCAATCTGGAACGCCCCACAACAATCAATCAACTATTGGCGGCGGGACCAGCGGGATGATCCTCGAAATCGGAATCCAGAACGCACCCTGTCCCCAGCCAGATTTCAGGGTCAAAAATGGATGTAAGTCATTTCACATCTTAGTAACCCCGTCCCCCTTTGGCCCGAATGACTCCCGGATTTCAGCAGCCACCCTGTAAGCCAAAGAGACGCCCATGTTGTCTATCCTCCGAAAAAGTAGGGAACCCAGTCTTGAACAACCTTGTTCTACAGTCAATCTTTCTTTTAATCACTTTCAGGATCTTCAGGTGGCCCCCTTTTGCCCTCTTCGGAAAGAAAGAGATTTCCACCTTAACAAATTCCACCTGCGAGAGGCGCCCCTCAGCGCTTACACTTCTCCACAGTTCTCATGACAAATGGCTATTATTGCAGGTGACCTCTCAAAAAGCCTTTGTGAAGACCTAACTCGAACCCAGTCCCTCTCTCGGCCATATCACCCTCAAGCGCGTTCACCAAGGCACGGAGAGGTCCTCCGTCCTGTTTCAGTGATCTTCGGACATTGTCCTTCGGGAATATGCGGATGCTGCCGCTGCTCATTTATATGACCCAACCTTCGTACAGGCTTTTTCATCTTTTTTAACCTGTTTGTCTTTCGGTTTTGGCGGGCCCTCCACTTTTGAGCTCGAAATTTTGCCGGGTTTTGCCTTTGCCACCTACAGGTTGGGGCTCAGAATACTATCGTGCCATGAGCTGTTTCATCTTCAATTAAATGTTCTTTTGACTCGTCAAATTGTCATCAGACGCCATCAGCAGGAGAATTACTTTCTGTCTCACCCCTGCGAAACATGTTCAGGATTAGACAATCTGTTTTCAGGGTCAACTGTGAGGCGCTACCCCCTCCGAGACACCAGGCTGTGTTCATTTTCTGGATTGCCCTCTGCCTAGGCAGTACAGCAGCACGATCTACTAAGTTCATTTTTCGAATTTCGCGGCCGCCGTACCGTCGCCGCAGGCCGCTATCGTCGCGGCCCTCGCTCCGCCTCCACCCTACCACTGACCTACCGGTAGGGTCTCCGGAATACGCAGAGCCGAGCACTATTATTTTCTGACTCATATAAATTCTGAAATAGAATAATAATAATAAAGACTACATACTAATATAATGATAATTACATAATTATATTTTATATACATAACATATTTATAATATAAAAGAATATAAAAATATGGAGAGAAGCAATAGCGGTGAAAATTTGAGGCCATCATCGCATCCCAGGGTCGCGGGCCCGCCGCCTAGCAGTTGACGGTTTATTAGCTGCTGTAGTCGCCCGGGAGGGTACGACGAGGACGCAAACCACCAAAAACCCACCCACCCAAAAAAAAACCAAAACAAAAAACAAAAAAAAAAAAAAAACCAACCAAAAAAAAACCACAGCGCATATTACACGCCTTTTCAATGAGTTTAGTGTGAATGAACCCAATTTCCAGAATATAGTCTGTCTGCAGTTTGTTGGTTACGCATTAAGCACAAGTCACCAGGAGTTGTCTATATAGGTTTTCCGGTAGGCTGAATGCGGTGGTTTGGTAATCTTGAGTCCAGCACGAGTATCTTACTCCTTTAAAGATGTTTTCATTGTAAATAGGGCCAATGGATCCGATTCCTAGAAAATAATCTGTATTCAGTTGTATGGTACATGATATCAAAAATTGTCTATATAGAGGCTTTTCGGTCTGCAGAATGGAGTAATTTGGATAGGTACCTATATTCCAGCGGATGCTTTTTCAATGAGATTATAATGAATGAACGCGATTTTCAGAATATAGTCAGTCTTCAGTTGTTTGGTTACGTATAGCGTACAGGTATGTCGGTACAGGGGAGTGGTTTATCCTAGGTCCAAAAGACAAATCTTGGTGGTTTGCGTCCTCGTCGTACCCTCCCGGGCAACACTGCACAGCTAATAAACCGTCAAGCTGTACAGCAGCATCAAACCACCGGGCCCACAATCTGGCCCTTAGGGGGAATCAATGATGGCCTCAAATTTTCCACCGCTGAGGCCATTATTGCTTCCCCCAAGATTCCTCTCCCATATTTTATATTCTTTTATATTATAAATATGTTATGTATATAGGATATATATAAGTATGTAATTATGGTATATTAGTATGTATTCTTTATTATTATTATTCTATTTTCAGAATTATATGAGTAAAGAAAATAATAGTGCCCCGGTACCCGGTCTCACAATCTCCGGAGACCCTACCCGGTGGCTCAGTGGTAGGGTCAAAGGGTGGCGAAGCGACGGCCACGACGAGCACCATCACGGGTGCGGCGATTAATGAGGTACGGCGGCCGCCAAACCTCGAAACTGAAATTCAAAAAATGAACTTAGTAGATGCGTCTGCTGTACTGCCTAGGCAGAGGGCAATCCAGAAAATGAAATGACGCAGCCTGCTGTACCTGCTTCGGCAGGGGGGTAGCGCCTCAAGTTGACCCTGAAAACAGATTGTCTAATCCTGCTGCACATGCTTCGGCAGGGGGGTGAGACAGAAAGTGATTCTCCTGCTGATGGCGTCTGAATGACCATTAACAAGTCAAGAAAGAACGTTGAATTGAAGATGAAACAGCTCATGGCAGCGATGGTGTCTGGACCCCAAGCCTGTAGTGGCAAAGGCAAAACCCGGGCCCAAAAAGGACATTGGCAGTCTGGAGCTACCAAGACAAGAAAAAAGGGAAGTGGAGGGCACCAAAACCGGAGGGCCCTAACAAACAGGCTAAAAGAGATGAAAAACCCACACCTCCTACGAAGGTTGGGTCATATAGAATGGCGGCAGCATCCGCATTGAATGTTGTCAAAGGACAATGTCCGAAAGATGATCACTGAACAGGAAGCGGAGGACCTCTCCTTTGCCTTGGTGAACGCATTTGAGGGTGATCCACTGGCGAGGGAACTGGGCTTCGAAAACTCTGGTCTTAGCAAAGGCTTTTTCAAGGTCACCTGCAATAATCAGGTAACCTTGGCCATTGTCATGAGGACTGTGGAAAAAATGAAAGCCTCTCAGAGGGCGCCTCACAGAGAAGTTTTACTGGCCTCTGAGGTGGAAATTGTTAAAGTGGTCTGCTTTGTTTCCGATGAGGGCAAAAGGGGGCCACCTGAAGATCCTGAAGTGATTAAAAGAAAGATTGACTGTAGGAACAAGGTTGTTCAAGACTGGGTTCCCTACTTTTCAAAGAATAGACAACATGGTCGTCTCTTTGGCTTCAGGGTGGCTGCTGAAATCCGGGAGCTCATTCGGGCCAAAGGGAACAGACTAAGATATGAAATGACTTACATCCAGTTTTTTGACCCTGAAATCAGAGTTGGCTGGGGACAGGGTGGCGTTCTGGATTCCGATTTCGAGGATCATCCCGCTGGTCCCAGCCACCAATAGTTAATTGATTATGTTGTGGGGCGTTCAGATTGATAGAACAAACCGAACTAAAACTAGACTTAAAGAAAGATATGTAGTCCGGCCCTCGGATAAACCCGACAAAACATGAGCGTGGACCGCGTTTTTCGGACTGCTAAATATGACAAGTTGATGGCAGGTGCAGCTCATCATGATGAAGCTCCCCTGACCATATATCAAATAAACTGCCAGCATTCTAAGATGGGCAAAATTGAACTAGAATCGAAAATTACATTGGCACCAGGTCCGGTAGTTGCACTGATTCAGGAACCGCTTCTTATGGGGGTGCTCCGTCCAAACTTAATGACGTAAAAGGTCAGTTTTTCTATAGTGTTAGTTTAAAAACTAAAATTAGAACTGCTGTATATGCTTCTGAAGAGCTTATTGCGAGCTTTATTAATCAGTTTTCAGACAGTGATTTTGCTGTAATAAAAATCTGTTTCAAAATTAATGGCGGAATGCGGGACCTTTGCCTTGCATCTATGTATTTACCCTATGATGTGAGATAGGGGTTGCCGGGAAAAAACCTGTAGAATATAGCAAGCTTTTGCGAAAATAAGGTAATAGAATTGATACTAGGTTGTGACGCTGATGCTCACAACATGATATGGGGTAGTAGCAACATTAATAGAAGAGGTGAAGAACTGGCGACATTCCTCTTGACTACCAATCTTTAGATTGTCAATCGTGGTAAAGAGCCTACTTTTGTGATTCGCAATAGACGAGAAGTTATTGATTTGACATTAACTAGTACGCTGACTGAGCAATATATCTATAGTTGGGAAGTGTTACAGAATATTCTGGATCGGATCACAAGTTTATTCGGTACAGAGTGGATCTAAATTCTGTTAAAACTGGAAAACTTGAGCTCAAAATTAGGAAATTAAATTGGAATTCATATAAAAGAAGAGTTGATGAGATTATAAATGCTGAAGAATGGGTTCAGTGTAATAGTAAAGATGATATTGATACTACTGTGATGCAATTAACTAGCACCCTTATAACAGCGGCGGAAGAGAATTATCCGATTAAATCTAATCGGGCGAATCGCAATAGAGGGTGCAATGAGAAGTTAGCAAGTACTAAGAAAAAAGTCATGAAAATGTACAAAATGGCGGTCAAATATGGAGACGAAAGAAGGTGGAACAAATATAGGATGTTGCAAAATCAGTATAAGTGCCTGATTAAAGATAGAAAATTGGAAACATGGAGGAAATTTTTTGAATCGATTCATTTGGTTCCGGAAAGTAACAGAATAAACAAGATTATGAAAAAGAATAATCGGAATGTGTTAGGGAGGATTAGAGATGGAAATGAACTTTTTGGTGATAGCGATGAAGAGGCTTTGGAAGTAATGATGCGTACGGACGTACCAGGGTGTGAGGTTGACGATGGGGTCAACTTTGTTGAAAGGAATAGGCCTATTAGAACCAGTAGATTCGACGTGTATTTAATAGATAATATGGTTAATAAAAAGAAGGTGACTGAATCAGTAAGAAGCTTTGGTGCTTACAAAGCACCGGGTCCGGATATGATCTATCTGATTCAGCTGCAGATTTGGATTGAGCAGATAGTGGATATTTTGATAACTATTTATAGATCGTGCCGGGCAGCATCCATCACTATTGCTGGAGTACACATTTAGTCTAAAGGTTATATGTGTAGGGTATTCTGATGATTTGGCAGTACTGGGGTCTTCAATCTCTCAACAAACCGTTTGTAATAGACTCCAGAATGCCTTAAATAGTATTTTTCATTGGTGTGAGAATAGAGTACTAGCTGTGGATACAGCAAAAAGTAATAGTGTCATTTTCACAAGTAAAAGGAGTATAATTGGGTATAGGCAGTTGATGATTGGTGGTACAGCTGTACCGCTTTCGAATGAAGTTAAATATTTGGGTCTAATATTAGACAACAAATTAAGCTGGAAGCCATACTTGATTGAAAAGTGTAGTAAACCCATCAGCCTTCCGTTTTCACTTAAAAGATTTGCAGGCTGTAATTGGGGGTGAAACCAGGTATAACAAACTTTTGTATCAGTCTGGGGTTATGCCGTCACTGATGTATGGCGTGGTTTGCTGGCGGCACAGATTACATCTGGTGTCATATATATACCGGCCTTCTTAAAAATTTTCAAAAATTAGCCTGTTGTATGACTACGGGTGCTTTTAGAACGACTCCGCTTCATGGAATGCAAGCGGTATTGAATATCATACCCATAGATCAGGGAGTAACCGGAATTCCGGTTCCGGTTCCGGCGAAAATCGTGTTCCGGTTGCGGTTCCGGCAAAGGGCAAAAACCATACCGGAACCGGAATTCCGGTTTAAAAATTTTGTTTGAAATTTTCCACGTTTTTGCTTTATCCTGTAATCCAAACATATGTTATATTATACAATGATCAAGCTCCAATACAACCACGCAAAAAAATATTAACTAACCAATTTGCCGTGTGAAACGTAAGTAGGGCACATAATTTGCGCAGGAATTTTTCATCATAACCTGCAGGAGTTTGTTAAATCAAAGCCAGGTCGATGCTTGTAGCAGCATTTTACACATCCAGAAGTCTGTGGGATACGTTTGAATTAAACCGGTCCAACTCGGTAACAGAGTATGGCTTACGCAGAAGTACTTAGGGTATGCTTGGCTAACATAAATTGCGTCAAACACCGGCCAGTGCGCTTGTAAACTTGATAAATGAGTCTAAATTGAAGTAAACTAACGTTATCTGCAACGCAGCTAGAAACTGCTTTCTTGGCAATGAACTGTATTTATTGAAACTGTGCGAGCAGCATCACAGTGTGTCTCTTTTATAGCATTCTGATTAGAAAGTTTTCATCATTATGATCTAACTGACGGGCACTGTTTGTCCAACGCTAGCCTAAACAGTGTCTCTGACCACTGATCAGAAAATTACCTTCTATCTAATATTTTCCCTTAGAATCATATAAACCAATAATTTTAAGTTTCCTACAGAAGAAAATGCAACAAACGTATGTGTAGTAAAGGGAGGCGACTGGAGACAGTCTACGCTCCAACTTTGTAAGCACATTCGATTTGACGCAGTATACGCAATGGTGTATAGTGGAAGACATTTTTTGCTCTGAATGTCCAAAAACCGACATATTTGATCGATAAATAAACATTATTAGCTTCCTCAGTCTCTTTAAAGTTTCAGAAAGGCAATAATACCGTCGCAATACATTAAGTTTAATGTAAAAGTTATTTTTAATGCATTTTAAATCCACTATACCTTCATTTCTTCCATCATCTGTTTTACTATATATAAATTTCGAAGACCATGTTCCGGTTCCGGATCCGGTTTAAATGGACGGTTCCGGTTCCGGTAAATTTCGGTTCCGGTTATTCCCTGCCATAGATGTACTGGCTAGAGAACTGGCGTTGAAGGAATACCACAGAGTCAAATGTATGGGTCTCTGGAGTGATTATGATGAGAGCGTAAAGTACACACCCTAGTTGGAACCTTGTCTCTCTCGGTCCTCCGGCACCCGAACGGAATGTTCAACAGGTGGTTATGAGGAGAGAAGGCAACTTAAGACCGGTGTCGTCTTATTGCACACCCTTTAGTCGCCCCGGGTTTACTCACGAAGGCAACCCTGCATTAAGCTCGCCACAGAGATTTTTCACTCGGTACACGGCCGATGATTGATTGATTACTACTTATATACTAGTAAGTTATTTGCCACTTGTATTAGTACTCTACGGCTTAATTCTTTAAAGCCGAACACATAATCTATGTCGGATAATAATATTAATACGATTATCTAATATTTTGGTATTAGTATATTTATAGATATTTATTCTGGCAAATGTGGTCTTATGGTCTTATACTATGTGGTCTTAGGCCGACGTGTTCTCTAGCGCGACAATCTTTTAACCAAAACCATTGATCGAAACAATAAAATGCGAAAGCCAACTCAAATAACGCAATTCATTTGCGTTCCACTCAGTTCAGTGATGATCAGAATACCTAAACAGAAGTGCGAGCTTATAACCCAAATTAAAAAAACATATTCTACGTTACATACAACACACAAAACACAGGCATTAATAATTAAACGTGTACACTATACGTCGCGTACCGCTACGTCGCCTGCCGCTTAGCTACTGGATCAACGCAAAATCAGCTCGGAGCACTATATTTAATAACGCTAATTTTGTCGTAAACACTGCCGCAAAGATTAACAACTAAACTAAAAGTAAAATCAAACTAAATTTAGGGTTAGCTAATAGGTAAATTAAAGGTGATTTACGCAAATTAGGACAAAATAAGAAACAAGACAGCTTAAGAAGGGGAATGATGGTGTAATAACTGAAAATTTGTAAAACCATGTATATAATGCTGGGCTCTCCAAATTGGTGGGCGTGGAAGGCCTTCATTTTTCGGTTCCCCCTGGTTCAGACCAGGTGCCCCCGGTCCATCGTCCCTGGCAAAATTTTGGGCTCTCCCAATTCATCGCCTCTTGGAAATTTTTTTGTTTCTAATCGGTCCAAAGTACAAAAAATTTGATCAAAATCTGTACTAAAATTCCCTTCAGAAACCAAAAATTTCTTAAATTTTAACAAAATTTGCATCAAAATCGCCTTTTCTCTCCATCAAAAAGTTTTGACAGTGTTTCTAACACAATTTTTAACCGTTTTTCTCTTGACAAAATGCCCCCTGGCTAAATCGGGCGCCCCTGGTTCGGAACCAGGGGGAGCCCTGGTTTAGGCACCCAGGCAAAATTTTCAGAGAATGTAGAGCCCAGTAATGTCTAATAATAATGTCTAATGGGGGGTTATTAAGAATTTCAGGGTTTTTGAACGGGTTTGGAACCAAAACCCCCTTGAATAGCCTGAGGAACACAAGGGTTTTCAGTGGGGTAGGGGTTGGAATGGGATTTTTGCTTATGACGGCTATCGGTTATTAAATGGGGACGGGATTCGTCACCGAAAGATTGCATGGTCCGAGATGTGGCCAGTAGTATGCCAGTGGGATGTTCGAGTGGTCCTTCTTTGCGTGATCAGCATCCGTGCCCTATATTTTGCGTTGCGGCATGCCGCTGCTCTACACGATCACTCCGGTTTAAATACTTGAATACCTATCAAACACGTAGCAATTAACGTTTATTATAAAACCGGATAAAACAATGAAGCGACGATGATTGAGCTCTTAGTACCCGTAGGCTGTGACAAGCTTTGGCTTTCTGAGCAACTAAAGTTCACCCGTAGGTTGCTATACGCCGTACTATTCCTTCGTACAAATAGTCTCTGATCATTCTATTTGAGACATCGGTTATTCTTCGCCTGATTCATATATTGTCACCGCATTAGCCACCAGTACTCCGACGAACGCGTCCCTAAGATCTATTAGCGTTAGGCTTAGGTTAAATATTATTCTATTATGCCTCTTGTGAAGTTTATACGACCGGTCCCGAATGGCTGACGACGCACGCTTATATAAGTATCTAAACCTAGGCACTAGATTTACGTTAATACGGTCATTATTTATGGGTTAAGTCTGGGCAAGCACGGGTTACTTTTAAGTTATCTGTAACTTTAATAACGCTCCGAAGAGTTCATACAACTGACTCCCGAATAGCTGAACAACTGCAGGGTTAATTAATTACCTAACTTAACCTGAGCCTTAGATATATGCTACTAAGTGCCGGTTATATTATGTTTTGTAGCTCCCCGAATGGCTGGCTGGCAACTTTAAATGAACTGACTAGTAGCGGTCGACTACTATTCAATTGAAGTCTCTTACTCTGTACGGACCCCGAATAGTTGCCGCGCACAGGAGAGATTCCAGGCTCCCGAATCGCTGGCCAAGAATAGTAGTTGGGATCTACCGGTGGCTCGAGGAGGTAATAAAATCCAACCACTTACGCAACAGGTCTTCTCAAGAATAACACCCCTTCCCTTGTGGAGCCTCCCCCGAATGGCTGACTGACCCAACAATTGATCCTACTACCCACGGGCCCACTTTTCTGCTCGCCCTGGCTTTCTCACTCGACACTTGGAGCCGAAATTTTTACGTATTATTAACTAATAAACTTAGGATGCCACTCTTAATACCTCTGTCGTTATAGCACCTAAGTTTTAATAGGGAAAGATTAGTATTGCTAAAATAACTGCTAGTAGTTTCTACAGTACCTATGTGAAGATAGTTTCTACCTAAGCGACACTTTCATCCAAACTATTTAGATATAAAACTGAAATCCAGTCAATATAAGTATTTCGCTCCGTATACTTCCTTGACTATCCGTCTGGAAAGCCGAGTATAGGTCTTTCCTCAAAAATATCGGAATTTGTCGAAAAGCCGAGTATAAGCTTTTTAAGCACGATTTCGATGCCAGTAAACCAAAACTAACAATAATAGCTATTTCTAAACGCAATTCTTTGCGTAATCATGGCATTAAGCTTTAAAAGTGGTTATAGACTGAAAAAGTGCTAAGCCGTAATCTTTTTGACACATTAATTAAACTTGCAAATACTCCTGAAATGTGTTTAGAAATGTACTAGGCCGCAGCTACTCTGGACTAGTGCGATAAGCACTAGCTAAGTGATCCTTTACCAATAAAATAAAAAAAACTAAAATTGTTATATTTTTAATGATCCAGACGGGTAGGGGTGGACTGTACTTTTTATTATGACGGCTATCGGATTATAAAATGGGAAGGGATTCGTCACTCGAAGATGTAAGTTCGTACGCGTGGCCAGTAGTATGCTGGTGGGAATAATTGAACATCTTTCCTTGGCGCGCGTTTGACTTTATCCTCCGTGCCTTAATCTATTTGGCGTTGCGGCGTGACTACTTCGATTAGCACGAGGTAAAGTTCCGATATGAAATCAAGACGGCCAAAGTAGATATGTTTATTTAAAGTTACTATATATAATACTTCGATACAACTTATACGCCGGTCGAACTTATGCTACTTTATGCCACGCTGACACTATCTATGACACCTGTACTCCGATAATCACAGATAGTCTTTGCCACTCGTGTAGGAAATTACCGCTATGATTTCGCTTAGAATGGAGTTCGATTTATTGGTTGTGTTATGCATATAAAACATCAAAACCCGTATATAATCAAGATTGACGATTAACTCTCCGAAGACTCGACAAACAACTCTGTGGAACAAAATTATCAAACTCTAACATAATTTAGCTACCCAACTAAAATCAATGAAAATTATGCAAATTAAGCTAAGTTTAAGTTTGAAATTCTAGGAAGTTAAAATTTTAAGAAAAAACTTAAAGTAAAATTTTAGGGATCGATAAGTAGATGAAAAAGTGAAAACCCCGAATTTTAAGGGTTTTGGACCCGCTAAACTAATGAACCCCTGACAACAACAGGTAAAACGAAATCAAAGCCAGAATTCCAGTTCTGAGCACTTAGCGAAGTAATACATTATATACATAATAACCGCCAACAAATAAAATTCATAAAGAATTATAAGTTAGTGTAGACCACCGACATCGCAGACCTCAACATGAACAATGCCTAAAATAGTAAAGGCCACCACTAATAAACGATATCTTTGCGACAAAATAATACTGCCATAATGTCGAGTCGCATGCTCCCTTGTGCAATAAATGGATGCTTGTAGCTATTGAAGTTCTAGTTCGTCACCAAGACGGGATTAGTTGCGGAAAACCAGAGCTCAATATGCTTAAATCGCTGTAACCTATTTCGCGTCATGACGGTTCTTACGATGGCCCAGAGTATTGTCGCCCATTTCCAATACACTCGGAAATAACACGTTTAATAATAAAATATTAACAAAATTTTACTGACAATGTTCGAAATAGTCGAGTCCGTCTGAAAGCATAGTTTCCACGTCCCTCGAAAAAATACTCCGGTTGATTAACTCACTTTTTGCCGATAATACGGAAACGAAGCAGCGACCTTTTCAGAAAAGTATGCTACCAGCACGAACACAGAGTTGGTCAGAAGTTGTACCAATATATTGCCTCACTATTCTTCCAGTTACTTAGTGATCATAATACAGAGATTCAATCAAGAGATCGTACAAAAGAAATTAAAATGGTTACTAATTGGGACCTTATTACCACAATTCGTATTAAAAATTAAAATGGCACTTTGAAACCAAAACTGTGAAAGTAACTCAACAAGCTTAGGCCATGATATCAATGAAAGCTGGAACTCAACTGAACAGCAACAAATAAAAATCAATTAACAGCGAAAGCTAATATGAAAATTAGCTTTAGTCAAAACCTACAATAACAATTATTATATATAATAACATAATAATGCATCACGTGCTCGGAAATCTTACGTTCCCCTCAACCTCTGCCGAATTCATTATGAAAATCATTTCAAACTCAGGCGTTCCTATAAGACTGGAAAAAACCTGTCCTGTAATATTTAATATAAAATTTCTTCCAGTTGCATCACTTCTTATTGGACGTGAATCGGGTCCATAGGGGAAGGCATGAAACATCGCAAACAAAATGCGTGAAAGAAACATCGTCAGGCCCAGCACAGCGACGCCTGAAACAAAATTAAAACTGAAAATGCGGTAAATAAATTACTAAAGATACAGTGTTGTACAGGAAGCATGGTCGACAACTGGCCGATTTCCAAAGTTTATTTATCGGCTGGCTCCTAGAGCCCTCGTGCAAACTCTTTTTCAATATTTCGCAATATTGTATCATGCTGTCTTCCGGCCTACTGCCAAGTGCTAATCTTTTAGCAATTTCTTAGAAGCGGTACAAATGCCGAATGTTGAGTGCTCCTGCACTACTACTCCTGCCTACTGATTACTTGCTTATATATTTATCCTACATAGTTTTTTCTACAGTTTAGGCTATAAGAAACTACTTTTCTATATCTAATTGGGTGTTTCATATTATTTTCCTTTCTGTCTGCTAGTCATTTTCTGCTTTGTTCATGCCCCTTGGCGTTTTCTACTGCTTCATGTGCTTTGTCTCTGCTGCCGCTCCGCTTTAGTCATTCTCTGTTCCGTTAGTCTACTTACTTTTGAGCTCAAACCGCTTTTACAGATTGTCGCCCTTGGCCTTTGGAAAGAATGGAGCTCGTTGTTATTTTGTAGGTGTGCGACCTTTTCGTTCCTGCTTTTCTCTGATTTTTTTGCCCCCTGCTTCTTTTTTGGTGCAGTTCTGTTGCTTATTTGCTTTTCTCTCGGGTAGTCGAAGTTTTGTTTATCAAAATTTCGACATATATGACGGCCAATCAGGCTGGTCGCCGACCCCAACGCTCCACGTATACATATATATCATACCTCTCGAAGCAGAAGTTTAGAGGGCTACCACCAATCCCTGCCACCCCCTCCCTTTTCCCGAAAGCCTCTACGTCCTCGCCACCCGCCAAGCTGTGATAATATGTATTTATTTATTTTTATTATTTTGTTCAAATCTGGGATCTCCAAATTTGTTAACCGATGAGTCAATATGTGTGACATTCTTTATGTGAAATATATATAAACATTTAACAATGCTACCATGTAAAACATGTCAGTGCATTAGTTTATTCATGTAAAATCATGGAGACAAGGTTTCAGAATTTAAGTTTTTGCTCTCTACGTGTTTCGAAATGCATTTTAATGCTAATATATACCACTATAATGCAAGTTTTTTCAGAGCTCTAAAAGCGTTGTTTTCTGGTTTGCAGGGCCGCAGCTGAGGTAAATCACCGGAAATTGAAACTGCACATATTGTAAACCAAACACACAGCATGGATGATGTTGGTATAGTAGATATGCTATATACTACAGATCTATAAAATTGCCGCGAATAATTTACAGAAATCGAACGCAAACAAAGTTCACTAAATGCAAAACGTTACACAATCATTGCTTAAAGTTTTACTTTTTGTCACAGCCATGAATCTGTAACATTGATTTGAACATGGTTTGGGAATGTGCGATATCTATTAAGCTGCGCTGTACTGTTAAAGTGGTTATATATTGGGATAGTTTTGAACAAGATACCTGGAGCCCGTTTAAGGGACGTAAATACGGGATGGCAATGGGGCCGTCCCCCACCCCCCAGGCTGATATTGGTGTCCCCCAGGTTACAACTGCAACAAATTTTTTTCAGCGTATTAGCGTTCGATTACTGTGTTAACTTGAACCTCCCCTCCAATGTGCGCCCGTTCAAACGTTCTAGGACGTGTCTGACCCGCTTACCGATAAAAATGGCGTGCTTTGATGAAAATGGGATCCATCCCACTGCATTTAAGGCAAAACGAAAATTTGTTGCTGTAATGCGTTAACCCCTTAACTACCACTGCCACAACAGAAATGAGGACACCTCACACTTTGAACTATTGTAAACTGGGTTCCTTAAGGAAACTTGCACAAGCTTTATAGTTAAGTTGTTTGCGGCCTCACTTTTAGCTGCATGAAACGGGTTTAGTTACTTGTGCCAGCTTGAGTTTGTCAAATCTTGTATGATAAATAAATTAATACTGGCGTTTAAGGTTAAAACTTTAATTATTAAGTTCTCCATTGCTCAATACCGAAAAAATCTTTAAAAGCTAACACTTGGTTCATGTTTGTGTTGAGAGAAAAGTTGATGAACGATCTAGATGCTGCGTTTAAGCAAGGCCGGTTGAGTTATCTGCTTAGACTGTAGTTAATACAGTAGTAATTCTTTAAATTCTGTCTTTGCCTTGCTGCAGCGTATATTGCCAACTTCCGCAGGTAGTAAGCCTTCTATCATTGAAATGAGATCACTAGCTAGTG
>JASANE010023422.1:0-33836 GCA_030248225.1 Trileptium ribeirensis
ACTGCAAGGCGGAGCTAGGGCCGACAATTGTCTGCCGTCCCTGATATGTGAAGAACGACAAGTCGGAGAGGTCTGCCAATGGCACCAATCGACTCAGGAGGGCGGATTTAGTATAAAAGATGTCATTTCAGAAAAATTCCATGGTTGGTTGAATTACTCCCCCCAACTGGGATTGCGCCCAAATTTGTTATAATTATATGGTGTATATTTTCGTAAAATGCCGATTTGTGCTATAAGTCAAATCATCACAAAATATAACACAGAAATACGTCCGACACATCGCTGCAACGAATTAGATTCAGTTAATGAAATAAACATTGTGATTAACTTATGTACTACACTTTTAAAGCGTTCCTGGGTGCGAATATGTGACAGGAAAGAAAACGTTGACGATTAACACTAATAGAAAGTGAAGTGAATACAAAATAAAGCCAAGAGAATTACTATAACTATGATTCACAAGCTTCAGTGCTGCGGTTAATTTGACAGAGTATCAATCGATACTGCACTAATTTTGTAACTCTGATCTCCCTAATTTCACGGCATCCTTCGCCGTACAAGGTTATTTAATATACTAATTTGTACACTATGCAACTAGTAACAACTAGTACCCGTACAAATAAGTCTGTCGACTTACCTAAATTGCCTTAAAGTCGTATACTTTTTATATTATATATTTTAGATTTAAGAGTATTATCTATAATCAGTTATGACACGTCGTGATCAAAACGAAGGAACACTAAACTTACTGGATGAACTACTACATGCACTGTATCTAATGCAAAATGATTTGAAAGGTTAGTGGCTTGTTTGATTTGCTAGATTTTGGTATGTTTCGAAATTCATTTTATCAGCCTCACAAAATCAGTCTCACCCTGTGATTCAGAATATAATGGATATATACCCTATACATATACCCCTACGAGCGAGCATGGTCGGAAAAACATCTTCAAAATCGCCAAGCAAATGACTAAAGAACGCAACGACGACATTAGCTGCAAGTGTCTGAAGGGCTCAGACGGGGTAATCACCTCAGAGCCGACTCAGATACGAGGCATCTGGAAATCTTACATGGATGGTCTGCTGAATGTCGAAAACGACTGGGATCATCAAACAAATTGTGACGTCATTGCCGGCCCACCAGAGTGGATAAGCGAAGTCGAAGTGGAAACCGCCATCCGTGCAATGAAACCTGGCAAAGCACTGGGACCATCTGGCATTGGAGCGGAAATCCTGAAAGCATCGGGTCGTCTGGGTGTCATCTGGCTTACCGATTTATTCAACTCCATCGTGTCCGAAGGGGAAATTCCGACCGATTGGAAAAACAGCATCCTGCTGCCGCTGTTCAAGGGGAAAGGTGACCCGATGTGCTGCGCGTCCTATCGAGCAATCAAACTACTGGATCAAGGCATGAAGGTTTTCGAACGTGTGCTCGAGAAGAGGATTAGAAAGTGTGTAACCATCAACGATATGCAATTCGGCTTCATACCCGGCAAGGGAACAACTGACGCCATATTTAATCTTCGTCAGCTACAGGAACGGCATCTTGCTAAGCGTAAAGAACTACACCTCGCTTTTGTCGACCTGGAAAAGGCCTTTGACAGGGTTCCCCGTGAAGTCGTCTGGGCGCTGCGGAAAGCTGGCGTTGACGAATGGCTGGTCACTGCTGTTATGGTCCTATTCAAAGACGCTCGAACTGTTGTAAGAACAGATGTTGGGGACACCGACCCGTTTGGAGTCAAAGTTGGGGTTCACCAGGGCGCGGTGCTCAGCCCATTGTTGTTTGCTATCGTTATGGACGTAGTTTCCGGAGACTGCAGAGCTGAACTTCCCTGGGAAATATTGTACGCTGACGACCTGGTTATTGCCGCTCGCTCGCGGGAGGAGCTGTCTCAAAAAGTTGAGGCATGGCAACGCAGCCTCGCAGCGAAAGGGCTTGTGGTCAACTGCGGCAAATCAAAAGTCATGACGTGTGGCAAGGACACCGGAATGGCGCTACAAACGGGTGAATGGCCTTGTAGTGTGTGTGGGAAAGGCGTTCGAAACAACTCCCTGCAGTGCGTTCAGTGCAAAAAATGGGTACACAAGCGCTGCAGCGGGATATCCAGCACTGTACAAGCTGCCGCCCCTACGTTTGTTTGCCGGACTTGCAGTAACCCGACACTTGTGACACTACATGATGGCTCAAACCGTGGAATGACCCTGGGAGAAGAAACATTGCAAGAGGTAGATAACTTCTGTTATCTGGGTGGCAGTATCAACGATAGCTGTGGTGCAGACGTTGCTGTAACAAACAGAGTGCGCTGCGGGTGGCAAAAATTCGGCGAGCTTCAGCCGTTTCTGACATCAAAAGCAACACCATTACGCCTGAAAAGGATGGTTTACCTGGCTTGTGTGCGAAGCGCCATGATCTACGGCAGTGAAACATGGGCCACGTTGTCTGACCACGTTACAAGACTAGAAACTACAGAGATGTGCATGGTGCGCTGGATGTGCAGAACGTCACTTCGCGACAGAACCACCAACTCAGAACTGAGGCACAGACTGTGTATCGAACCGATCAGCGCCGCCATGCGATGTAGGAGGCTTCATTGGTATGGGCATGTCACCAGAATGAACGAGGACAACTGGGTGAAACGATCGACGTCGTTTGTTGTTGAAGGAGCCGTTCCAAAAGGGCGGCCGAAAAAGACCTGGCTCCAATCTGTGACCGAAGACTGCAACGAACTTGGCGTGAACACTGACCTTGTTTGGAACCGACCTTCGTGGAGAAGAGCTATCAGAGGAAACAATCGTCCAACCCAGAATCGTCTGGAACACGGACGTTAATCCGAAAAGAAGACATATATCCCTACGCTTAGCTCGATACATTTTTGCTGCTGCCTTGCCGTCGCCAAGAGGTGCTTCATCAGAGTTTGATCGCAACGTTTTTATTCATTAAAGATTTCAAGGATGTTTAGGCGCTGGTTTTTCCAAATGGGGGAGGGCCCCATGTATTTCGACTTACCGCAAGTTCTCACAGTTCATGCCCACGGTGATTTTGGTGTGTTCCCAGGTCTTCGATGTACTTTCATGTTCAGCTAAAATTTAGCGATGTTTTGTAGGATAAAAATATGAGATTTTTTCGCTAAGAATCCTTAAGTTTATCACTTCGGTGATAAAAATCGCTGAAATTTTTACCTTACATATTTCGATAATTGCAGATATTCGTTTAGTTACACATGTTTCACGTATTCAGATAATTACAATACTTTAAAGTCACTCCTATGGAATTGAAGAAACCCCAGAGACTAGGAAAAATTGCCTCAGGTACGTTTAGTTCGTTCGATTTCAAACAGGGAGACCACAGCTGTTGTATATTGGATAGTTTGGGAAAACGAATGCGACACTGATATTTTTGGTATAAAAATACATTATATAGCTCCTCAAAGACTGCATATTATACATTGCAGGCTATACAGGCTAAGCATAGATTGTAGGCTAGCCTCATAGAGCTCCGTCTTCGTAATTTTAGGCATTGTGCGTCAAATAAATTTGTAGAACTAGTTGATGGCGTATGTATTGTATAGGTTGCTGGTAGACCAATGCTATGCACTTGCATTCATCAAGTGGCACAATATGATTTGAAATTAAACTGCTGCACCTTACATTTTTATTAATCAGCATATATGACATCAGCAGTATTATTAAAGTCTATTGTTTGTTGTATTAACATCAAAGTATATAGTTAAATAGTCTATAAGAGTTGACGAAAATGTATTTCCTTCAGATAAGTGGGCACTGTGGCCGCCCCCACGAATATAGCCTTTACATGTGATGATGCCCGCCTAAATGGGTTTCAAAAATATGAGCGTTTGCAATCACTTATTCGCATTTTCTCAAATCTGGTTTTCTCAATGTATATCAAAATTATAGGGTTTAACTTAATATTCCTCCAAGTATATACATATATTTTCAATATACACAAACTGGTGAATGTGTTGACCCACTTCAAATATGCGTATCAATTTGTTATAGATGTCATTGTTTGTCCGCACTTCTCAAGGTAGGCTACTTTGCACTTCGCATTCCCTCAAAACGTCCATATGACCGTCATGACTTACAGATTAGTCCAGGCAAAAAACATATCGTAATTCCAATAAATTAGCAAATTACGTGCTAATAATGCTATTATTTAAAGTAACGCCGCACACTTCTAAATTTTAATTTTATTTGCCGGACGCTGTGAATATCATGCACTGAACTCCGCTTCTACGGAGCTTTCTAAAGTTGTGTGGAGGGCCTGGTATTTTGTGTTTACCCCTGATTCAGAATTCGCGCACATCGGTTTTGCCACCTGTCATGATTCGACTTCTTCGGGTTCAATGCGCTGTGGTAAATTTTTT
Organism: Trileptium ribeirensis; assembly: GCA_030248225.1. Lineage (NCBI taxonomy): Eukaryota > Metazoa > Nematoda > Enoplea > Enoplida > Thoracostomopsidae > Trileptium > Trileptium ribeirensis. Next base: position 4,386 of record JASANE010023422.1, read on the forward strand.
TGATTCTCCCGATGAAAACATTCCGCTCCAGTTGACACAAACATCGACCACTTTTTATAACCGAATTTTATCCTGCAGCTAAATTTTTTACATTACGTCAAAATTTGCCAAAATTTCACTTTTAGCGTTAGCGACGTCTATGACGCAATTTGTTAACTATTCAATCTTTGTGCCCGAAGAACACTGTAGATTTCGAAGCCCGCGGTAGAAGCGGAATGAGCATCCCAAGTCATGCTTCTCTGGCAAAATCCGCCGACCCCTAGTTATGAACCGAGCAAACCCCGAATCATATCCCTGTCAAAAGTTTCAGCGAATGGAGATGCCAGATTCCATGGACTATATGTTTAAACCAGCGAAAACACAATGCTGTTATTTTGGCTCAAGTGGGATTAGTTTATTTTGCATGAGATGTCATTATATATATATATAATGTGACTTACGAGACTATGACTTTCTAATTTGTAACATTTAATCCGATAATTTTGCATCGAATAACAGATATATATTTTAGACTCAAGTATATCTTCTGCAAGTGATCCACCGGTGTTCAATGCTCCTTTGGTACCAATTAATGAAAAACAATTTTGGGCACATTTTGGTGAGTTTGTTGGCTGTTGCAACGTGTTGACATTGTTAATGTGTTTTGCTTGATCTTGGGTTTATACCGGTCATCTGTTATCTCAAAGGTAAATATAAGCGAATAATAATTTTATTCCGCTTTGACCTTATAGCCCCTGTCATTAAAACGGAGACTAGCGAAGCGAGTGGTGTTTCGTATGCGGGCCATAGAACGAAAATCGCAAAAACTTTATTTTGCCTGCCGCTGTAACTCGTAGCTCATCTTCAGGTAGATGGATTTTGAGAAATTTTCTGTTCGATGGCAAAAGTGATGACGATGTTCACTGAACGCACCTGATTTCATCTACCTGGTAAAATTGGCAAAATAATGTTTTAGGGATTCTCTGATTATACGGATACCAGAGTTTCACAGCCCATGTCTCACGACACAAGCCTGGCGGAGACCACAATCCAGAATAAGCTTATCATGAGCTATAACATTGCTGGCATACCCAGGTCGATGTGGATCCGAATATGGTTGGTCGATCCATTTCATAAATATGGATTTTCCAAATTTCGGCATATTGGGTGTTTTACCTTACACCGATAGTCTAACAGATTTTTAAGAACGGTGAATATGTTGGTTTTGTTATATAGCATCCAAACTGACGATATTATATATTTTCAAGAGTTTGAATTCTTTATGGTCGACGAACCCTGTTTCCAATGTGTAATATGTCTTCAGTTGCTTGTTTATGTATTGTATACAGGACATCAAGAAAAGTTTTTATATAGGTTTTTCGTAATGCGCAGATAAACCTAAGGTGGCTCCACAAACCACCTCATTTTGTTATGTGGTATATAATTATTACTGTTTAGTCCATTGAAATTCGGGAAAAACTGTTCGCGAACACAATGGTCTGTGGCGAAATCAACTGTTTTATGTTCGCGAAAATTCAAGTAAAATTACTTAAATTTTTCATAACGGAAATTTGTCGCATTTGAGTTAAGCGGATTTTGTTCGCAAACACCAATATCTTATCTGTAGGAGCGATTTGTTTGCGGCGTTACTTTTGCCTCATATTTGTTGGCGAACGCTGAATAATCCAAATGCAAAACATTATTAGGCAGTAGGGAACGGAATTTAGAAAAATTTAAAATGGCCAATATTCCATTCGAGCACAATGCACCATTTGATTTTGCCGGATTTTTGGATACTAGTACTTACATTACGTAATTTTAGTGGTCCATAATACCTCTAGTTTATTGCAATGGTGTAAATTGGACTTGGTATCGCAGTTGCTCCCTCCATTAACTGGACCGGTTTGTCAACTTTATGTGACAAATCCTGATTGTGTGACTCAAAAGTAATCAACACTATAATAGTTAAAATGTTGTTGTAGATAATTTGGTAAAGAATTACAATGCTAAACGCTGCAGTATTTTGCGGAAAGTTGAATATAATTCTTTTCATTTATTGGTTTATGCTCTGATCAATAATTTATTCGTTTCTAAGTCCACGTTCATAATTAAACTGTGTTACATCTTAATTTATATAGAATGGCACATTTTACCATGTTTCCATAGAATGGATAACAGTATTGTCCCATGCTGTTTTTGTCTAATTAATCAGCGTCATTATTTGAGGGAATTGCGTCCGTGTGATTAAGTATAATGTAATTACTGTTATATAATATCTTTAACTAAACTAATTCTTTATATTCAGACCTATGTATGTGCTTATCGTTTAGGATGTTTTATGCATAAAATCTTTATATACTTATCGCTCAGGATGTTTTATGCATAACATCTTACTATCTCACCAATGATTTTTATACAGCATATCTTAATACTCTCTAACATTTATTCATTCACAAAATTATATTTCAGCTAATTTTAGCTTTATTTTTTGTTAATATTAACATTAAAGTTCAGGCATCAGGGTAATTGCTCTTGTTACTACGCCATTTCACAGTCACCAGGGAGAGGTCGAAATACACGATAGTTATATCTCGGGCAGATAATTCTGAAAATATAAATTACGGTGATCCGTTTCGGGTGATGAATTTTCATTTATTGTCCAATGGTAAATTGATTCGGGTAATAATAGCATTCTCGTGTGCTAACCATGTACAAGCTTAAGTCTGAAGTGGCAGTAGAGTGTGCTTTAGTCGCAGTTGTTAGTATTCATTTTTCCACCGTTTTAATATGTTGCAGTAAGGGTTTCTACACCAAGTTCGATAATTTGAATAACGTATTCGGTTAATTATAGTTTATAATGGCATTCTATAATTCTAGTTTGTCTAGTTTTTAATAGTTTAGTTGATAAATTAAACAAAGTTTATATTGGCATTCTACAGTGCAAAACAGGTACATGCTTGAGTCTGAAGTGGCAGTAGAGTATACTTTAGTTGCAGTTGTTAGTATCCATTTTTCCACTTTTTTACATGCTGCAATTAGCTTTTCTATACCAAGTTTGATAATTTGATTAAAGTGTTCGGTTTAATAAAGTTTATAATGGCATTCTATATTATTCTAGTTTGATAATTTCAATATGTTTATATTGGTGTTCTAAAGTCCAAAACAGGTACATGCTTGAGTCTAAAGTGGCAGTAGAGTGTTTTAGTTGCAATTGTTCAGTATTCATTTTTCCACTTTTTTAGTATATTGTAATTAGCGTTTTGCACCAAGTTTGGTAATTTCAAAAAGTATTCGGTTTAATAATGTTTATAATGTCACTCTATAATTTTAGCTTGTTAATTTCGATAAATTTTATAATGGCATTTGTAACAGATCCATGCTGGATCGTTACGAGATAGGTTAATTCTGGCCACAATCTAATGGTCAGCATTCAAGAATTTGACCACGTACATTTTCTCCCCGAAATCGAGCCCCAGTGACGATGTCTGCTGGAACACAAAGCTACCCGGTCGCCCTCGTATGTACATATGTAAGCCCTCAACCTGTAGGTAATCGGAACAAATCAGAAATCAATATATTTATATCTATGTAATCAGAATAGATCAGGAATCATTAGGCCTGAAAGTCTCGCTATGCAACTATATGTATTTCCAGTATCTCGGTCAGCACCTGCGACGTTTCCATGATCAGAATGGGTATTTTAATTATTTCAGGAGCGCATAATTATTGTTGATATCTGTCGTATAATGTACCGTTCATGTTGCCATAAAAGCACTAATTGATATATTTGATTTGAATACTATTGTTATTTCGTTGTTGTTTATTTGGTCATAAAGGGCCCTTGATATGGTTATTCTGTACGTTATAACATGAATTGATCAACCGTTGTGCACCTGTTAATAATATTATCCTCGTATATATCCATATATATATATATATATATATATATATATATATATATATATATATATATATATATATATATATATATATATATATATATATATATATATATATCAGGGAATAACCGGAACCAAAATTTACCGGAACCGGAACCAGCAACCGGAACCGTCCATTTAAACCGGATCCGGAACCGGAACCGGAACCTGGTCTTCGAAATTTATATATAGTAAAACAGATGATGGAAGAAATGAAGGTATAGTGGATTTAAAATGCATTAAAAATAACTTTTACATTAAACTTAATGTATTGCGATGGTATTATTGCCTTTCTGAAACTTTAAAGAGACTGAGGAAGCTAATAATGTTTATTTATCGATCAATATGTCGGTTTTTGGACACCCAGAGCAGAAAATGCCTTCCACTATACGCCCTTGCGGATACTGCTGAATGTCCTTACAACCCACGGAGCGCAGAATAAACACTTTCGCTATGTCCCTAGTCGCCTCCCTTTACTACACACATACGTTTGTTACATTTTGTTCTGTAGGAAACTTGAAATTATTGGTTTATATAATTCTAAGAGAAAATATTAGATAGAATGTAATTTTCTGATCAGTGGTCAGAGACACTGTTTAGGCTAGCGTTGAAAAAACAGTGTCTGTCAGTTAGATCATAATGATAACTTTCTAATCAGAATACTATAAATGAGACACACTGTGATGCTGCTCCCACAGTTTCAATTAATACAGTTCATTGCCAAGAAAGCAGTTTCTAGCTGCGTTGCAGTTAACGTTAGTTTACTTCACTTTAGACTGATTTACCAAGTTTACAAGCGCATTGGCGGGTTCTTGAAGCAATTTATGTTAGCCAAGCATACCCTAAGTACTTCTGCGTAAGCCATACTCTGTTACCGAGTTGGGCCGGTTTAATTCAAACGTATCCCACAGACTTCTGGATGTGTAAAATAGCTGCCACAAGCATCGACCTGGCTTTGATTTAAGAAACTCCTGCAGGTTATTATGAAAAATTCCTGCTCAAATTATGTGCCCTACTTACGTTTCACACGGCAAATTGGTTAGTTAATCTTTTCTTTTGCTTGGTTGTATTGGAGCTTGATTATTGTATAATATATATTACATATGTTTGGATTACAGGATGAAGCAAAAAAGGTGGAAAATTTCAAACAAAATTTCTAAACCGGAATTCCAGTTCCGGTATGGTTTTTGCCCTTTGCCGGAACCGGAACCGGAACACGATTTTCGCCGGAACCGGAACCGGAATTCCGGTTACTCCCTGATATATATATATATATATCAGGAAGTAACCGGAATTCCGGTTCCGGCGAAAATCGTGTTCCGGTTGCGGTTCCGGCAAAAACCATACCGGAACCGGAATTCCGGTTTAAAAATTTTGTTTGAAATTTTCCACGTTTTTTGCTTGCAACGCAGCTAGAAACTGCTTTCTTGGCAATGAACTGTATTTATTGAAACTGTGCGAGCAGCATCACAGTGTGTCTCATTTATAGCATTCTGATTAGAAAGTTATCATCATTATGATCTAAGTGACGGGCACTGTTTGTCCAACGCTAGCCTAAACAGTGTCTCTGACCACTGATCAGAAAATTACCTTCTATCTATTATTTTCTCTTAGAATGATATAAACCAATAATTTTAAGTTTCCTACAGAAGAACATGCAACAAACGTATGTGTAGTAAAGGGAGGCGACCGGAGACAGAGCGAAAGTGTGTATTCTACGCTCCAAGCTTTGTAGGCATATTCGATTTGACGCAGTATATGCAATGGTGTATAGTGGAAGGCATTTTTTACTCTGGGTGTCCAAAAATCGACATATTTGATCGATAAAGAAACATTATTAGCTTCCTCAGTCTCTTTGAAGTTTCAGAAAGGCAATAATACCATCGCAAAACATTAAGTTTAATGTAAAAGTTATTTTTAATGCATTTTAAATCCACTATACCTTCATTTCTTCCATCATCTGTTTTACTCTATATAAATTTTCAAGACCAAGTTCCGGATCCGGTTTAAATGGACGGTTCCGGTTGCTGGTTCCGGGTATTCCCTGATATATATTATATATATGCCTGAATTGACAATTTGAGTACGTTGACCGAGAATAGCGAGTTTGTTGCAATGACTGCATATTCATTCACCGTACCATAGTTGTACTGATTTCATTGAATTGTTTTTGGCCATAAAAGCGCCTATTTATGTACATAATTTCATCGTAATTTTATACCATTTCTATGACTATTATACTTTGTTGTACCCTTGGAACTTGTACCTTTTTCACATTGATTTTGTTTTGGCCATAAACGCGCCTATCCATATACATAATTTCGCTGTACCATTTCTATGATTATTATACCTTGTTGTACCTGAGTAATTGTATGTACATGTCAGTGAGTAACTGTTTTTTGGTTAGGTCGAGATTTTAGAGGGAAGTTCACGATTTTACGCATGGGAAATCTGTGCTTTTATAGGTAGGAACGCTCGGGTCTGGCGAGCTCTTGCAACACCCGACCCGCGAATAAGCAGGACGGTACGACTATCCGAACGCCCCGATATGCATAGGAACAACCTTACCCCGCGTGGTAGGACCGCGAAATTCACCCCGATTCTTGGTAGAAAAGATTGGCCGCGACGCAAACCCGTCACGATCGTCCTCACGAATGAGGACCACAAAAATTACGGCTGTTCGCCCTATAGCGAACAGCAAAGTAGCTACATTCCTGAAAATTATAAGGGAAACCGGCCGTTATTAAATTTACCAGTGTTCAAAAGTAAGAAATACACTGGTAAACTGTAGCAACTAAATTTTTATCAGCTACCAGCGTTCGCTTTCGCTGGCTAAGTTAGCTGATAAAATTAAAAGCGAAAATTACGAAAATTCGGAATAAAAAGTTGCGGCTCTGGCCCATAACTCTGGAACCTTTGACAATTCGAGAATTAAGTGCTGAACATCTTAAATAGAAAGTTTAACGGCCTTTAAAATGAGACCGGTCCCATGGATATCCGAGCAAGATCCACTTACTTAATGGCAAATAAACGTATATGTATAACAGATAAAACACATTTAATTAATAATTTAACGAATAATTAGTACCAATATATCAGGGAATAACCGGAACCGAAATTTACCGGAACCGGAACCGTCCATTTAAACCAGATCCGGAACCGGAACCTGGTCTTCGAAATTTATATATAGTAAAACAGATGATGGAAGAAATAAAGGTATGGTGGATTTAAAATGCATTGAAAATAACTTTTACATTAAAGTTAATGTATTGCGATGGTATTATTGCCTTTCTGAAACATTAAAGAGAATGAGGAAGCTAATAATGTTTATTTATCGATCAAATATGTCGGTTTTTGGACATTCAGGGCAAAAAATGTCTTCCACTATACACCATTGCGTATACTGCGTCAAATCGAATGTGCTTACAATGCTTGGAGCGTAGAATACACACTTTCGCTCTGTCTCCAGTCACCCCCCTTTACTACACATACGTTTGTTGCATGTTCTTCTGTAGGAAACTTAAAATTATTGGTTTATATGATTCTAAGAGAAAATAATAGATAGAAGGTAATTTTCTGATCAGTGGTCAGAGACACTATTTAGGCTATCGTTGGACAAACAGTGCCCGTCAGTTAGATCATGATGATAACTTTATAATCAGAATGCTATAAATGAGACACATTGTGATGCTGCTCGCACAGTTTCAATAAATACAGTTCATTGCCAAGAAAGCAGTTTCTAGCTGCGTTGCAGATAACGTTAGTTTACATCAATTTAGACTGATTTACCAAGTTTGCAAGCGCACCGGCGGGTGCTTGACGCAATTTATGTTAGCCAAGCATACCCCAAGTATTTCTGCGTAAGCCATACTCTGTGTTACCGAGTTGAACCGGTTTAATTCAAACGTATCCCACAGACTTCTGGATGTGTATAATAGCTGCTACAAGAATCGACCTGGCTTTGATTTAACAAACTCCTGCAGGTTATTATGAAAAATTCCTGCTCAAATTATGCGCCCTACTTACGTTTCACACGACAAATTGGTTAGTTAATCTTTTCTTTTGCTTGGTTGTATTGGAGCTTGATCATTATATATCATCATCAATATATATTACATATGTTTGGATTACAGGATGAAGCAAAAAAAGTGGAAAATTTCAAACAAAATTTTTAAACCGAAATTCCGGTTCCGGTATGGTTTTTGCCCTTTGCCGGAACCGCAACCGGAACACGATTTTCGCCGGAACCGGAACCGGAATTCCGGTTACTCCCTGCAATATATGTAATTGTATCGTTAGATTCTTTGAAATCCAGGCTTTTATTTGAGCCCGAACCGGACCCGGTATGCCCACTTTAGGGTACCCTTTTCCGTGAAAATCGCAGAAATCAGGCCGCGATAGGCGTGTAACCCATCATTCGACCCTCTTGTCAAATCCGACACGAATATATACCTAACACCCCATAAAACAGTCAGCCGAACCCGCGGAAGCCGCGTAAAACACTAATAATTTATAAAATTATCGACGGGCTCGCCCGAGAGCCGACCTTTCCCTTTTGTTGTCCAAAGATGGACCTGTTTCATATGAAAATGATCGGACAGACGCACAGAGTCCGAATCCGTATTTCTTTTGGCACTTTGGTCATCATTCAGAGAATGGGACCCTCTTTTCACTTTCTTTGCCATCGTTTGTTTACACAAGCCGCGTCTTTCTTATAACCCCGATCCCAAATATATAAGCGTATATGTTGTTATACGTAAGTTTATTTGGAATATATACAAACAATTTATATTAAACTAAAACTTTTATATAAACTTTTAGTTTAACTTCTATCGTTGGATGTGGACCTTTCTTTTAAATCTATTTTTAAGCAAACAACCAGTTTGATATAAACTTTATATGAAGCTGAAGTTGCCTTATCAGTAAATCTTTCATATACATTTAATATAAAGTTTGGAGTTTTATACTCAAAGTTTCAGTTGGTATTGCAAGGTCACCTAATTTTAGTATTAAAAGCAAACGAGCTACCGCCCAACATTGGTAGCGAATTCATATTAAGTATTAAGCTAAAGTCAGCTTAATATTAACAGTTCCATATACGGTCAAGTAAAGATAAAGTTTATACGAAGTTAATATAAGCTTTATAATAATTTTAGTTTGAAAATTTGAATTATAAAGAAATATAAAAGCCGTATTAAGCATAGGTATTTAGTGTACTTGCAAAATAACGGTCACTTGAGGATTGAGAATAAAGTAAAGGACGATCTATGGATTCCACGGAGAATCCTCGCTGTTATATTTATAGTTTATACAACGATGTTTCAAGAAACTTCTTATAAATGATAAATTTATAAAAGTTTCATATAAAATGGTCATAAATCAAATTAATTATATAGAAATTGGACATTAAAGTGGTACAGAATTGGACGAGGTTGAAGCTGATAAAGTTTGCTTTTAGGCTTAGAATTTGGAGTCAAATCATCTGAAAAGTTGTTTTAGCAAAAGTTTATAAAATTTTAAAGACCCAATAAATCAAATTTAATGTTAAAATGAAAGTATTGAAGCGGAATTGCTCTAGCTCTCGATCGTTCAGTTTGACTTCGGCAGCGCACAGTATGGTCGGTTGGTAGACCGGCTCTGTCGCTCTTCAGTTCTTATGGTTTTACTTTACTGACTATTTCTTGTTCATTGACTTTTTTGGTTTTGCGAGTGGATGGAGAAGCGATGGACGTCGACCGATCGGACTCGAATATTTAAGTGTGGACAGGGAGGCGGAGTAAAGTAGTTGAGTGTTTTTGATGATAGGTTAGAGAGACCCGAAGCTCTTTAGATAGACCGTAGGATTGAATACTGTTTCGAAGAACACTAGCGTATAACACGTAGCTTCCCTGTTCATACTTTTGTTTACATGATAGTCCTGCCCGTCCTAGCACGGCCCGCAGATCCGTAGCCATGATCAGACCATCCTCACAATTTCATTAAATAGTCGAAGTCATGCTGAACCTCTCTTGGTCGTTGAGTTAAGGCACAAATAAACGCGTAACTCGCGTATCGACCTATTTTTACATATTTCCCTGAGTCGAGATACGATTACTGAGCCGACCGAGGTTAAACAAAAATAATTCTCCCAATGAGTACTGGAATAGAATGTTGTACCATCCCTGGCCATGCTTTATTTTTGAGTTTTGATACGTGATTTTATCCTCAATTTTCTTAGGCAACGAACTGAATGAACGCCGAGCCACTCGTACACACGCATTGTTGGAGACCGAAAAAACTAAATTACTCATTCCATGACATGATACTTTTAGGAATGTTATCGAGATTTTATTCGGATATTAGTAGTAATCTACACTTCTAAATTGAGCCTAGAACTTAAATTAACACGTAACCGGATTTGCTAATTTAATACCCTGAGCGTGAGATAGCTCACCCTAAGTGGGAATTCAATATTTCTCAAGAATTACTCCAGGAATTTGGGTGAAAATTTAACCGGACCTCCATATGAATCCCCGCTGTGGATATAACTCATAAAAGTTACGAATATCACGTCGTAAACACAAACCCGACGACCCTGAAGAGGTTCGCCCCTACCGAAAACATAGATTCGAAATATTTTAAGATTCTCTCCAGGAATTTTGTTGAAACTCGTTGTTTATTCGTAGGAGTGTCCGCCACCGGATACGACCTTAAAAGTTGTCAATATTGCGTCGGAGTCATAAACCCGACGGTCCGATAGGGGTCCGCCCCAACCTAAAACTTCAACTGATAATAACTCAAAATTCATTCTAGGGATTTTGATGATTTTTACTCTTCAAATAGAAGCTCGTTAGGCCTTCCATGTGTGCTATTAAGTCCGGCAAAGCCTTGGCCTGTTAAAAAATTATGAAAACTGTGGACCCGAGTAGCGCAAAAGCCGCTCAAGGTCTACACAAATTTCATAGAATTCCTTGCCGTATGTAGCTATACATATAGATTCATAAGTAGGTTTTGATCTTGCTTTAGCACATATTTTTCCAAGTTTTCAGCTTTAGCTTTCAGTATTTCTCTCTCTTTCTCTGAGTATAGTCATCAATGCAGCACGAAAGCCGTCAGAGTCTCGAAACTCCGATATACGGCCGCTGTAATGGAAATGTCAACTTTAACAGAATTGATATTGATGTTGCAAATGGCAACAATTTTTGTGTATAAAAGTTAACTATATCGCTAAATGCGATAGCGGGTCCCGGCCCGACGGAGCAGTTTTTGTGAGGATCGTTCACCCGATCCTAATAAATTGAAAAATTAGGTCGAACCCAGCCCCTGTGCAAAATTTCAGAGAGAAAGGCTTGCAAATTAACGAAAAATTCACAATTTTAGGTTTATCCCAGCCTCCGACGAGTTAGACTAAGAATCTTGGTCGCAACTGAGATACGGGATTTAGGGATACGGACCGAGTGTAATTTAGTAGGTAAATTCATTACTGTTGTACCGGCAATAGGATCTACCGTTTACGGACCCGTTTCGTCAAGTAGAAATCATTAGAAACCAACTAAATTTGATAGCAAATAGAGCTCCTTTTGAGAGTCGCTTTTGAGTCAAAATAGCATAAGCTCTAGTAGTTTTAGGATAGTTCCGATGACCTACAAGGCATTGCTACTTATAGGTTTATGCCCAGATAACGTGTTATTGAACTGAATACAAATTTAACCCCTTCCCTGTGTCCCAAAGTTGACATAAAATTTCCACGATTGTAACGTATAGCCACTTAATTCATATAAATTAATCGTTGTATCATAGATTAGGGACCCGCACGAGTGTGTCCCACGTTCCGTACTCGCCCCATCGCATCGAGGTGATGAAAAGCGATTTACCGAGATAGCATAAGGACTTTTTTGAAGGATACCGAGTAAAATGCACCAATAGCTAAGAAATCAGTTACTTGTGTAACGCACGGGCCCTTGAGGATACGGTAGGGTTCTTACTCTGGCTCACAACGGTGGTTAGGATTCTTTGTGCACGCACCCGCGTTGATTCGGTACACCGAAAATCCGTACAACCCACGCTAAAATGTTTTTCAAGAACGGCTGGGATCTCTTGGAAGTTTGTTTGGCGTTAGCGACAGACCCGCCGGACGCGAGTTTATTCGGAAATTTAATCAGTAAATAAAAGACGAATCCACACACGTAGAAACGTTCAGGCAGTGGTACCGTGAACGTCAATACGTACGGTTTGGGATCCACGGACGTGAAAGCGTTCAGGCAAGATACCGTGAACGTCAGTACGTCCGGACTGGAATCTGCGGACGCGAAAGCGTTCAGGCAATGACACCGTGAACGTAAATGCGTCCGACGAGGAGTGTTGTAAATACGGGCGTGTATGAAACTGAGATTCCCGAACGTCCTCCCGTGCGGGTAGGGAACAGTCGAACGTGTTTCGGTTCTGACGCGATTAAAACGGATCCCCGAACGCCTCTGGGTACGGATTGGGATGCGCCGCGAACGCTTTTACGTCCGGGACTAAATTGTAGGAGATTGTACGTTTGATGCTAATATGCGTTTTATTAATCCGAAACACAAAATACAGTTATGTTGGAAATCGTGACAAAAGCTAAGAATAGAAAATATTCAGTCGAATGTTAATGCCAGAACAGAACAGAAACAACTCTCACAAGTTTAGAGAAAAGTTATGTGCGACGCAATGACGATCGACTAAAAATGTTGCTGCGATCAAAAATGAGAGAGATTTATGATCGTGTTCCGCCATTAAATAGCGTAAAATTTATCTAGCATTTTAAAGTTATTTCACGAATGTTCTTAACACAGTAAAAAACGTCCAAACTCTAAAGAAACTGCACTTGAACAATCAAAATGTCAGTGCACCAAAGACCGAACAATAACTTGAATATTTTTTTAAAGTTTTCGTCGAAAATATCAAAACTTCGCTCCACAACATAATGTCACTATATTATAAAACTAGAAAATTGTTCCAGCCAAAACATATTCCGGAGAACACCGAGAATTTCGGAGAGCATGAAACATCGTTACATGGCTTCCCTTTTTGGAAGCGTGGACCTCCACGCCGCCACTCATTCAAAATCGTCAATCTCATTATAATCGAGAATGTCATGTTCATTAACACCAATGTCATTTGAACAACCAATTGTAGCTACGGATGGCGCTGTGTTTGCTGACGTGTTGATTGGTTGGATTATAGCATTGTTTTGTTGCTTAGGTGTAGTCGATGCTGCTTCTGCTGATAATGATGATGGTTGGTTTCTGTTTGAACCGTCAACGAGTGAGTTGTCATTTGACCGCTTTTGAATTCGGGCAACGTTGTCGCTTGTTGTTATTGGCTGATTACTATCCACATTCTGTCGTTGACCAATATTGCTGGGGCCCCGGAGGTGGGGGTCTCGGAGGAGGGTGCTCCCCCTTTGTTTCCCTTTTCCCGCGGGTTCTCGCCCTGGAACATCTTTGTATTTTTGTTTCCTGTTGGTTGGTTTTTTCCCCCTATGATTTTTTTTCCAGTTTGCCGCCGATGGTCCTATATTCCCCTCCTCCACCGCCTCCGGAGTCCGCTCTTCTACCGACTCTTCTATATCTCCTCTTCACTTTTTTGAATTGACGCTGTTGTCTTTCGTGATGTCGATGATATGAATTGTTAATATTATTAGTCGTGGCGGGGCTGCGCTGGTGACGACTTCGACGATTTTTACTACTGCTGCGTCGTTCCCTGATTGCGTTGTTGACTTTTATATGTTGATTTTTCTGTTGGCATCAAAAAATGGTTTTGGGTGAATTTCGGCAAAAAAATTTTTTTCAAAATTTTTTGGGTCAAAAAAATTTTTTTTGGTCAAAATATTTTTTTTCGCTAAAAGTGTCAAAAATGAATTCCCCATACTGGAAAACCCCCGTATGCAAAATTTTAGGCAAATCGGAGCAAAAAATTTTTTTCATTTCTTGGGCCCCGATATTAGACTTATGCCCAATGAACATCCGCCGGCACCGATTTAACTACATCGAAACATCAGCAAAATCCGGCATCCACGGATACAATGTCGTTAGTCTCCATTGTTCCTGAAAAGGCGTCAACAATCAAAAGCGGGATAGTCGTCGTCGCTTCACCCGACCAAAGTCAAGTTCAACTGTCAACCAATCAACAAGAGTCTCCATCATCAACAACTTCGAAAATTCAATGCGACGCAAAAGGTACCAGTACGACTCATACCTCAACTCATCACATCACTATGTCATCATCGCGTCACGGACGTAGTCGATCACGCGACAGGTCAAGTCGATCAAGGAAGTGATCAGTTCAACGATATTATCACAACAAGAAATATCGACACGAATATCGGCGACGACAACACACACCCGGTTCACCATATAAAAGTCAACAACGCAATCAGGGAACGACGCAGCAGTAGTAAACATCGTCGAAGTCGTCACCAGCGCAGCCCCGCCACGACTAATAATATTAACAATTCATATCATCGACATCACGAAAGACAACAGCGTCAATTCAATAACTGTAATGACGATTCATCCAACAGTCGACAATACTGTGACTCTCGCAGCCGTCGTAGTAGTGAATATCAGTACTATCGTCGTCAATCTTGTAAAAAATATCAATATGGCGATAATAACAAACAAACCAGAAACAAAAATTACCAAGTTAATCCAGAGCCTGATCACGTCGGACAAAGGCAACAAAACCGGCCGAACACTCATCATCGACACCAACATCATCGGCACCACAGCAATATTGGTCAACGACAGAATGTGGATAGTAATCAGCCAATAACAACAAGCGACAACGTTGCCCGAATTCAAAAGCGGTCAAATGACAACTCACTCGTTGACGGTTCGAACGGAAACCGACCATCGTCGTCTGGGCGGAGCCACGTGGACTACACTAAGCAACAAAACAATGTATAATCGACCCAAAAAATCGACACGTCAGCAAACACAGTTTTCGCGTCGTCACTACAATAATTTGTTTCAAATGACATTGGTGTTAATGAACATGACATTCTCAATTATAATGAGTCACGATGGGTGGCGGCGGGAGGCCCGCGCTTCCAAAAAGGGAAGCTGGACTTTTCATGCTCTCCGAAATTCTCAGTGTTCAAATATATTTTCAAAACGTCTCCGGAATATGTTTTGGCTGAAACAATTTTCTAGTTTTATAATATAGTGACATTATGTTGTGGAGCGAAGTTTTGATATTTTCAACAGAAAACTTTAAAAAAATATTCAAGTTATTGCATTCGGTCTTTGGTGCACTGACATTTTGATTGTTCAAGTGCAGTTTCTTTAGAGTTTGGACGTTTTTTTACTGTGTTAAGAACATTCGTGAAATAACTTTAAAATGCTAGATAAATTTTACGCTATTTAATGGCGGAACACGATCATAAATCTCTCTCTCATTTTTGATCGCAGCAACATTTTTAGTCGATCGTCATTGCGTCGCACATAACTTTTCTCTAAAACTTGTGAGAGTCTGTTTCTGTTCTGTTCTGGCATAAAGTTCGAGTTCGATTGAATATTTTCTATTCTTAGGCTTTTCTCAGGCGATTTTCCAACATAATTTTATTTTGTGTTTCGGATTAATAAAACGCATATTAGCATCAAACTACAATATTCCTACAATTTAGTCCCGGACGTAAAAGCGTTCGCGGCGCATCCCAATCCGTACCCAGAGGCGTTCGGGGATCCTTTTTAATCGCGTCAGAACCGAAACACGTTCGACTGTTCCCTACCCGCACGGGAGGACGTTCGGGAATCTCAGTTTCATACACGCCCGTACTTACAACACTCCTCGTCGGACGCATTTACGTTCACGGTGTCATTGCCGGAACGTTTTCGGCGTCCGCAGATCCCCCCTCCAGTCCGGACTTACTGACGTTCAGGGTATCTTGCCTGAACGCTTTCACGTCCGTGGATCCCAAACCGTACGTATTGACGTTCACGGTACCACTGCCTGAACGTTTCTACGTGTGTGGATTCGTCTTTTATTTACTGATAAAATTTCCGAATAAACTCGGGTCCGGCGGGTCTGTCGCTAACGCCAAACAAACTTCCAAGAGATCCCAGCCGTTCTTGAAAAACATCTTAGCGTGGGTTGTACGGATTTTCGGTGTACCGAATCAACGCGGGTGCGTGCGCAAAGAATCCTAACCACCGTTGTGAGCTAGAGTAAGAACCCTGCCGTATCCTCAAGGGCCCGTGCGTTACACAAGTAACTGATTTCTTAGCTCTTGGTGCATTTTACTCGTATCCTTCAAAAAAGTCCTTATGCTATCTCGGTAAATCGCTTTTCATCACCTCGATGCGATGGGGCGAGTACGGAACGTGGGACACACTCGTGCGGGTCCCTAATCTATGATACAACGATTAATTTATATGAATTAAGTGGCTATACGTTACAATCGTGGAAATTTTATGTCAACTTTGGGACACAGGGAAGGGGTTAAATTTGTATTCAGTTCAATAACACGTTATCTGGGCATAAACCTATAAGTAGCAATGCCTTGTAGGTCATCGGAACTATCCTAAAACTACTAGAGCTTATGCTATTTTGACTCAAAAGCGACTCTCAAAAGGAGCTCTATTTGCTATCAAATTTAGTTGGTTTCTAATGATTTCTACTTGACGAAACGGGTCCGTAAACGGTAGATCCTATTGCCGGTACAACAGTAATGAATTTACCTACTAAATTACACTCGGTCCGTATCCCTAAATCCCGTATCTCAGTTGCGACCAAGATTCTTAGTCTAACTCGTCGGAGGCTGGGATAAACCTAAAATTGTGAATTTTTCGTTAATTTGCAAGCCTTTCTCTCTGAAATTTTGCACAGGGGCTGGGTTCGACCGTAATTTTTTCAATTTACTAGGATCGGTTAACGATCCTCACAAAAAACTGCTCCGTCGGGCCGGGACCCGCTATCGCATTTAGCGATATAGTTAACTTTTATACACAAAAATTGTTGCCATTTGCAACATCAATATCAATTCTGTTAAAGTTGACATTTCCATTACAGCGGCCGTATATCGGAGTTTCGAGACTCTGACGGCTTTCGTGCTGCATTGATGACTATACTCAGAGAAAGAGAGAGAATACTGAAAGCTAAAGCTGAAAACTGGAGAATATGCAAAGGCAAGATCAAAACCTACTTATGAATCTATATGTATAGCTACATACGGCAAGGAATTCTATGAAATCCGGTGAAGACCTTGAGCGGCTTTTGCGCTACTGGGGTCCACAGTTTTCATAATTTTTTAACAGGCCAAGGCTTTGCCGGACTTAATAGCACACATGGAAGGCCTAACGACTTTCTATTTTGAAGAGTCAAAATCATCAAAATCCCAGAATGGATTTTGAGTTATTATCAGTTGAAGTTTTAGGTTTGGGGCGGACCCCTATCGGACCGTTGGGTCTATGACTCCGACGCAACAGTGACAACTTTTAAGGTCGTATCCGGTGGCGGACATCCCCTACGAATAAACAACGAGTTTCAACAAAATTCCTGGAGAGAATCTTAAAATATTTCGAATCTATGTTTTCGGTAGGGGCTAACCTCTTCAGGGTCGTCGGGTTGTGTATTTACGACGTGATATTCGTAACTTTTATGAGTTATATCCGACAGCGGGGATTCCATATGGAGGTCCGGTTAAATTTTCAGGCCCAAATTCCTGAAGTAATTCTTGAGAAATATTGAATTCCCACTTAGGGTGAGCTATCTCACGCTCAGGGTATTAAATTAGCAAATCCGGTTACGTGTTAATTTAAGTTCTAGGCTCAATTTAGAAGTGTAGATTACTACTAATATCCGAATAAAAATCTCGATAACATTCCTAAAAGTATCATGTCATGGAATGAGTAATTTAGTTTTTTCGGTCTCCAACAATGCGTGTGTACGAGTGGCTCGGCGTTCATTCAGTTCGTTGCCTAAGAAAATTGAGGATAAAATCACGTATCAAAACTCAAAAATAAAGCATGGCCAGGGATGGTACAACGTTCTATTCCAGTACTCATTGGGAGAATTATTTTTGTTTAACCTCGGTCGGCTCAGTAATCGTATCTCGACTCAGGGAAATATGTAAAAATAGGTCGATACGCGAGTTACGCGTTTATTTGTGCCTTAACTCAACGACCAAGAGAGGTTCAGCATGACTTCGACTATTTAATGAAATTGTGAGGATGGTCTGATCATGGCTACGGATCTGCGGGCCGTGATAGGACGGGCAGGACTATCATGTAAACAAAAGTATGAACAGGGAAGCTACGTGTTATACGCTAGTGTTCTTCGAAACAGTATTCAATCCTACGGTCTATCTAAGAGCTCCGGTTCTCTCTAACCTATCATCAAAAACACTCAACTACTTTACTCCGCCTCCCTGTCCACACTTAAATATTCGAGTCCGATCGGTCGACATCCATCGCTTCTCCATCCACTCGCAAAACCAAAAAAGTCAATGAACAAGAAATAGTCAGTAAAGTAAAACCATAAGAACTGAAGAGCGACGGAGCCGGTCTACCAACCGACCATACTGCGCTGCCGAAGTCAAACTGAACGATGAGAGCTAGAGCAATTCCGCTTCAATACTTTCATTTTAACATTAAATTTGATTTATTGGGTCTTTAAAATTTTATAAATTTTTGCTAAAACAACTTTTTAGATGATTTGACTCCAAATTCTAAGCCTAAAAGCAAACTTTATCAGCTTCAACCTCGTCCAATTCTGTACCACTTTAATGTCCAATTTCTATATAATTAATTTGATTTATGACCATTTTTTATATGAAATTTTTATAAATTTATCATTTATAAGAAGTTTCTTGAAACATCGTTGTATAAACTATAAATATAACAGCGAGGATTCTCCGTGGAATCCATAGATCGTCTCTTTACTTTATTTCTCAATCCTCAAGTGACCGTTATTTGGCAAGTACACTAAATACCTATGCTTAATACGGCTTTTATATTTCTTTATAATTCAAATTTTCAAACTAAAATTATTATAAAGCTTATATTAACTTCGTATAAACTTTATCTTTACTTGACCGTATATGGAACTGTTAATATTAAGCTGACTTTAGCTTAATACTTAATATGAATTCGCTACCAATGTTGGGCGGTAGCTCGTTTGCTTTTAATACTAAAATTAGGTGACCTTGCAATACCAACTGAAACTTTGAGTATAAAACTCCAAACTTTATATTAAATGTATATGAAAGTTTTACTGATAAGGCAACTTCAGCTTCATATAAAGTTTATATCAAACTGGTTGTTTGCTTAAAAATAGATTTAAAAGAAAGGTCCACATCCAACGATAGAAGTTAAACTAAAAGTTTATATAAAAGTTTTAGTTTAATATAAATTGTTTGTATATATTCCAAATAAACTTACGTATAACAACATATACGCTTATATATTTGGGATCGGGGTTATAAGAAAGACGCGGCTTGTGTAAACAAACGATGGCAAAGAAAGTGAAAAGAGGGTCCCATTCTCTGAATGATGACCAAAGTGCCAAAAGAAATACGGATTCGGACTCAGTGTGTCCATCCGATCATTTTCATATGAAACAGGTCCATTTTTGGACAACAAAAGGGGAACGTGGCCTCTCGGGCGAGCCCATCAATAATATTATAAATTATTAGAGTGTTTTACGCGGCTTCCGCGGGTTCGGCTGACTGTTTTATGGGGTGTTAGGTATATATTCGTGTCGGATTTGACAAGAGGGTCGAATGATGGGTTACACGCCTATCGCGGCCTGATTTCTGCGATTTTCACGGAAAAGGGTACCCTAAAGTGGGCATACCGGGTCCGGTTCGGGCTCAAATAAAAGCCTGGATTTCAAAGAATCTAACGATACAATTACATATATTGCAGGGAGTAACCGGAATTCCGGTTCCGGTTCCGGCGAAAATCGTGTTCCGGTTGCGGTTCCGGCAAAGGGCAAAAACCATACCGGAACCGGAATTTCGGTTTAAAAATTTTGTTTGAAATTTTCCACTTTTTTTGCTTCATCCTGTAATCCAAACATATGTAATATATATTGATGATGATATATAATGATCAAGCTCCAATACAACCAAGCAAAAGAAAAGATTAACTAACCAATTTGTCGTGTGAAACGTAAGTAGGGCGCATAATTTGAGCAGGAATTTTTCATAATAACCTGCAGGAGTTTGTTAAATACAAAGCCAGGTGGATTCTTGTAGCAGCATCTATACACATCCAGAAGTCTGTGGGATACGTTTGAATTAAACCGGTTCAACTCGGTAACACAGAGTATGGCTTACGCAGAAATACTTGGGGTATGCTTGGCTAACATAAATTGCGTCAAGCACCCGCCGGTGCGCTTGCAAACTTGGTAAATCAGTCTAAATTGATGTAAACTAACGTTATCTGCAACGCAGCTAGAAACTGCTTTCTTTGGCAATGAACTGTATTTATTGAAACTGTGCGAGCAGCATCACAATGTGTCTCATTTATAGCATTCTGAATTTAGAGTTCTCATCATGATCTAACTGACGGGCACTTATTTTCCAACGATAGCCTAAATAGTGTCTCTGACCACTGATCAGAAAATTACCTTCTATCTATTATTTTCTCTTAGAATCATATAAACCAATAATTTTAAGTTTCCTATAGAAAGAACATGCAACAAACGTATGTGTAGTAAAGGGGGGTGACTGGAGACAGAGCGAAAGTGTGTATTCTACGCTCCAAGCATTGTAAGCACATTCGATTTGACGCAGTATACGCAATGGTGTATAGTGGAAGACATTTTTTGACCTAAAATGTCCAAAAACCGACATATTTGATCGATAAATAAACATTTATTAGCTTCCTCATTCTCTTTAATGTTTCAGAAAGGCAATAATACCATCGCAATACATTAACTTTAATGTAAAAGTTATTTTCAATGCATTTAAATCCACCATACCTTTATTTCTTCCCATCATCTGTTTTACTATATATAAATTTCGAAGACCAGGTTCCGGTTCCGGATCTCGTTTAAATCGAACGGTTGCGGTTCCGGTAAATTTCGGTTCCGGTTATTCCCTGATATATTGGTACTAATTATTCGTTAAATATTAATTAAATGTGTTTTATCTGTTATACATATACGTTTATTTGCCATTAAGTAAGTGGATCTTGCTCGGATATCCATGGGACCGGTCTCATTTTAAAGGCCGTTAAACTTTCTGTTAAGATGTTCAGCACTTAATTCTTCGAATTGTCAAAGGTTCCAGAGTTTATGGGCCAGAGCCGCGACTTTTTTTTCTGGATTTTTTCGTAATTTTCGCTTTTTAATTTTATCAGCTAACTTAGCCAGCGAAAGCGAACGCTGGTAGCTGATAAAAATTTAGTTGCTACAGTTTACCAGTGTATTTCTTACTTTTGAACACTGGTAAATTTAATAACGGCCGGTTTCCCTTATAATTTTCAGGAATGTAGCTACTTTGCTGTTCGCTATAGGGCGAACAGCCGTAATTTTTGTGGTCCTCATTCGTGAGGACGAGAGTGACGGGTTTTCCGTACACAGCCAATCTTTTCTAGCCAAGAATCGGGGTGAATTTCGCGGTCCTACCACGCGGGGTAAGGTTGTTCCTATGCATGGGGCGTTCGGATGAGTCGTCCCGTCCTGCTTATTCGCGGTCGGGTGTTGCAAGAGCTCGCCAAAACCGAGCGTTCCTACCTATAAAAGCACAGATTTCCCATGCGTAAAATCGTTGAACTTCCCTCTAAAATATACAATTACTAACCAAAAAACGGTACTCACTGACATGTACATACAATTACTCAGGTACAACAAGGTATAATAATCATAGAAATGGTACAGCGAAATTATGTATACTGGATTAACACATTATGGCCAAAACAAAATCAATGTGAAAAAGGTACAAGTTCCAAGGGTACAACAAAGTATAATAGTCATCAAAAATGGTATAAAATTACGATGAAATTATGTACATAAATAGGCGCTTTTATGGCCGAAAACAATTCAATGAAATCAGTACAACTATGGTACGGTGAATGAATATGCAGTCATTGCAACAAACTCGCTATTCTCAGTTCAACGTACTCAAATTGTCAATTCAGGCATATATATAATATATATCAGGGAATACCCGGAACCAGCAACCGGAACCGTCCATTTAAACCGGATCCGGAACTTGGTCTTGAAAATTTATATAGAGTAAAACAGATGATGGAAGAAATGAAGGTATAGTGGATTTAAAATGCATTAAAAATAACTTTTACATTAAACTTAATGTTTTGCGATGAATCTCTGCCTTTCTGAAACTTCAAAGAGACTGAGGAAGCTAATAATGTTTCTTTATCGATCAAATATGTCGATTTTTGGACACCCAGAGTAAAAAATGCCTTCCACTATACACCATTGCATATACTGCGTCAAATCGAATATGCCTACAAAGCTTGGAGCGTAGAATACACACTTTCGCTCTGTCTCCGGTCGCCTCCTTTTACTACACATACGTTTGTTGCATGTTCTTCTGTAGGAAACTTAAAATTATTTGGTTTATATCATTCTAAGAGAAAATAATAGATAGAAGGTAATTTTCTGATCAGTGGTCAGAGACACTGTTTAGGCTAGCGTTGGACAAACGGTGCCCGTCACTTTAGATCATAATGATGATAACTTTCTGGTGGAGTGCTATAATGGAGCACACTGTGATGCTGCTCGCACAGTTTCAATAAATACGGTAATTTGCCAAGAAACAAGTTTTTTCTAGCTGCGTTGCAAGCAAAAAACGTGGAAAATTTCAAACAAAATTTTTAAACCGGAATTCCGGTTCCGGTATGGTTTTTGCCAGAAGAACCGCAACCGGAACACGATTTTCGCCGGAACCGGAATTCCGGTTACTCCCTGATATATATATATATATATCAGGGAGTAACCGGAATTCCCGGTTCCGGTTTGCAGTTGCGGCGAAAATCGTGTTCCGGTTCCGGTTCCGGCAAAGGGCAAAAACCATACCGGAACTGGAATTCCGGTTTGAGATTTTGTTTGAATTTTTCCACCTTTTTTTGTTTTCATCCTGTAATCCAAACATATGTAATATATATTATACAATAATCAAGCTCCAATACAACCAAGCAAAAGAAAAGATTAACTAACCAATTTGCCGTGTGAAACGTAAGTAGGGCACATAATTTGAGCAGGAATTTTTAGTGATGACCTGCAGGAGTTTCTTAAATCAAAGCCAGGTCGATGCTTGTGGCAGCTATTTTACACATCCAGAAGTCTGTGGGATACGTTTGATTTAAACCGGCCCAACTCGGTAACAGAGTATGGCTTACGCAGAAGTACTTAGGGTATGCTTGGCTAACATAAATTGCTTAGACCCACCAATGCGCTTGTAAACTTGGTAAATCAGTCTAAAGTGAAGTAAACTAACGTTAACTGCAACGCAGCTAGAAACTGCTTTCTTGGCAATGAACTGTATTAACTGAAACTGTGGGAGCAGCATCACAGTGTGTCTCATTTATAGTATTCTGATTAGAAAGTTATCATTATGATCTAACTGACAGACACTGTTTTTTCAACGCTAGCCTAAACAGTGTCTCTGACCACTGATCAGCGAATTATAGTCTATGTAATATTTTCTATTACGAATTATATAAACCAATAATTTCAAGTTTCCTACAGAACAAAATGTCAACAAACGTATGTGTGTAGTAAAGGGAGGCGACTAGGGGACATAGCGAAAGTGTTTATTCTGCGCTCCGTGGGTTGTAAGGACATTCAGCAGTATCCGCAAGGGCGTATAGTGGAAGGCATTTTTTGCTGTGGGAGTCCAAAAACCGACATATTGATTGATAAATCAACGTTATTAGCTCCCTCAGTGTTCCCTTTAAAGTTTCAGAAAGGCGATAATACCATCGCAATACATTAAGTTTAATGTAAAAGTTATTTTTAATGCATTTTAAATCCACTATACCTTTATTTCTTCCATCATCTGTTTTACTAAATATAAATTTTCAAAGACCAGGTTCCGGTTACCGGTTCCGGATCCGGTTTAAATGGACGGTTTCGGTTGCTGGTTCCGGTTCCGGTAAATTTTCATTCCAGAGTTATTCCCTGATATATATATATATATATATATATATATATATATATATATATATATATATATATATATATATATATATATATATATATATATATATATATATATGGATATATACGAGGATAATATTATTAACAGGTGCACAACGGTTGCATAGATTAATCTTATAACGTACAGAATAACCATATCAAGGGCCCTTTATGACCAAATAAACAACAACGAAATAACAATAAGTATTCAAATCAAATATATCAATTAGTGCTTTTATGGCAACATGAACGGTACATTATACGACAGATATCAACAATAATTATGCGCTCCTGAAATAATTAAAATACCCCGTCTGATCATGGAAACGTCGCAGGTGCTAACCAACATACTGGAAATACATATAGTTGCATAGCGAAATTTTTAGGCCTAATAATTTTGATCTTGTCTGATTACATCGATATAAATATATTGATTTCTGATTTGTTCCGATTACCTACAGGTTGAGGGCTTACATATGTACATACGAGGGCAACAGGGTAGCTTTGTATTCCAGCAGACATCGTCACTGGGCTCGATTTAAAAATGTACGTGGTCAAATTCTTGAATGCTGACCATCCGATTGTGGCCAGAATTAACCTATCTCGTAACGATCCAGCATGGATCTGTTACAAATGCCATTATAAAATTTATCGAAATTAACAAGCTAAAATTATACAGTGACATTATAAACATTATTAAACCGAATACTTTTTGAAATTACCAAACTTGGTGCAAAACGCTAATTACAATATACTAAAAAAGTGGAAAAATGAATACTGAACAATTGCAACTAAAACACTCTACTGCCACTTTAGACTCAAGCATGTACCTGTTTTGGACTTTCAAACACCAATATAAACATATTGAAATTATCAAACTAGAATAATATAGAATGCCATTATAAACTTTATTAAACCGAACACTTTAATCAAATTATCAAACTTGGTATAGAAAAGCTAATTGCAGCATGTAAAAAAGTGGAAAAATGGATACTTAACAACTGCAACTAAAGTATACTCTACTGCCACTTCAGACTCAAGCATGTACCTGTTTTGCACTGTAGAATGCCAATATAAACTTCGTTTAATTTATCAACTGCAAACTACTAGAAAACTTCAGACAAACTGGAATTATCGAATGCCATTATAAACTATAATTAACCGAATACGTTATTCAAATTATCGAACTTGGTGTAGCAAACCCTTACTGCAACATATTAAAACGGTGGAAAAATGAATACTAACAACTGCGACTAAAGCACACTCTACTGCCACTTCAGACTTAAGCTTGTACATGGTTCAGCACGCGGGGAATGCTATTATTACCCGAATCAATTTACCATTGGACAATAAATGAAAATTCAGTCACCCGAGACGGATCAACCGTAAATTTATATTTTCAGAATTATCTGCCCGAGATATAACTATCGTGTATTTCGACCTCTCCCTGGTGACTGTGAAATGGCGTAGTAACAAGAGCAATTACCCTGATGCCTGAACTTTAATGTTAATATTAACAAAAAATAAAGCTAAAATTAGCTGAAATATAATTTTGTGAATGAATAAATGTTAGAGAGTATTAAGATATGCTGTATAAAAATCATTGGTGAGATAGTAAGATGTTATGCATAAAACATCCTGAGCGATAAGTATATAAAGATTTTATGCATAAAACATCCTAAACGATAAGCACATACATAGGTCTGAATATAAAGAATTAGTTTAGTTAAAGATATTATATAACAGTAATTACATTATACTTAATCACACGGACGCAATTCCCTCAAATAATGACGCTGATTAATTAGACAAAAACAGCATGGGACAATACTGTTATCCATTCTATGGAAACATGGTAAAATGTGCCATTCTATATAAATTAAGATGTAACACAGTTTAATTATGAACGTGGACTTAGAAACGAATAAATTATTGATCAGAGCATAAACCAATAAATGAAAAGAATTATATTCAACTTTCCGCAAAATACTGCAGCGTTTAGCATTGTAATTCTTTACCAAATTATCTACAACAACATTTTAACTATTATAGTGTTGATTACTTTTGAGTCACACAATCAGGATTTGTCACATAAAGTTGACAAACCGGTCCAGTTAATGGAGGGAGCAACTGCGATACCAAGTCCAATTTACACCATTGCAATAAACTAGAGGTATTATGGACCACTAAAATTACGTAATGTAAGTACTAGTATCCAAAAATCCGGCAAAATCAAATGGTGCATTGTGCTCGAATGGAATATTGGCCATTTTAAATTTTTCTAAATTCCGTTCCCCTACTGCCTAATAATGTTTTGCATTTGGATTATTCACGCGTTCGCCAACAAATATGAGGCAAAAGTAACGCCGCAAACAAATCGCTCCTACAGATAAGATATTGGTGTTTGCGAACAAAATCCGCTTAACTCAAATGCGACAAATTTCCGTTATGAAAAATTTAAGTAATTTTACTTGAATTTTCGCGAACATAAAACAGTTGATTTCGCCACAGACCATTGTGTTCGCGAACAGTTTTTCCCGAATTTCAATGGACTAAACAGTAATAATTATATACCACATAACAAAATGAGGTGGTTTGTGGAGCCACCTTAGGTTTATCTGCGCATTACGAAAAACCTATATAAAAACTTTTCTTGATGTCCTGTATACAATACATAAACAAGCAACTGAAGACATATTACACATTGGAAACAGGGTTCGTCGACCATAAAGAATTCAAACTCTTGAAAATATATAATATCGTCAGTTTGGATGCTATATAACAAAACCAACATATTCACCGTTCTTAAAAATCTGTTAGACTATCGGTGTAAGGTAAAACACAATATGCCGAAATTTGGAAAATCCATATTTATGAAATGGATCGACCAACCATATTCGGATCCACATCGACCTGGGTATGCCAGCAATGTTATAGCTCATGATAAGCTTATTCTGGATTGTGGTCTCCGCCAGGCTTGTGTCGTGAGACATGGGCTGTGAAACTCTGGTATCCGTATAATCAGAATCCCTTAAAACATTATTTTGCCAATTTTACCAGGTAGATGAAATAGGTGCGTTCAGTGAACATCGTCATCACTTTTGCCATCGAACAGAAAATTTCTCAAAATCCATCTACCTGAAGATGAGCTACGAGTTACAGCGGCAGGCAAAATAAAGTTTTTCTGATTTTCGTTCTATGGCCCATTTACGAAACACCACTCGCTTCGCTAGTCTCCGTTTTAATGACAGGGGCTATAAGGTCAAAGCGGAATAAAATTATTATTCGCTTATATTTACCTTGAGATAACAGATGACCGGTATAAACCCAAGATCAAGCAAAACACATTAACAATGTCAACACGTTGCAACAGCCAACAAACTCACCAAAATGTGCCCAAAATTGTTTTTCATTAATTGGTACCAAAGGAGCATTGAACACCGGTGGATCACTTGCAGAAGATATACTTGAGTCTAAAATATATATCTGTTATTCGATGCAAAATTATCGGATTAAATGTTACAAATTAGAAAGTCATAGTCTCGTAAGTCACATTATATATATATATAATGACGTTTAGTGAAATAAACTAATCCCACTTGAGCCAAAATAACAGCATTGTGTTTTCGCTGGTTTAAACATATAGTCCATGGAATCTGGCATCTCCATTCGCTGAAACTTTTGACAGGGATATGATTCGGGGTTTGTTCGGTTCATAACTAGGGGTCGGCGGATTTTGCCAAGAAGCATGACTACGGATGCTCATTCCGCTTCTACCGCGGGCTTCGAAATCTACAGTGTTCTTCGGGCACAAAGATTGAATAGATTGACAATTGCGTCATAGACGTCGCTAACGCTAAAAGTGAAATTTTGGCAAATTTTGACGTAATGTCAGAAAATTTAGCTGCAAGATGAAGTTAGGTTATAAAAAGTGGTCGATGTTTGTGTCAACTGGAGCGGAATGTTTTCATCGGGAGAATCAAAAAAATTTACCACAGCGCATTGAACCCGAAGAAGTCGAATCATGACAGGTGGCAAAACCGATGTGCGCGAATTCTGAATCAGGGGTAAACACAAAATACCAGGCCCTCCACACAACTTTAGAAAGCTCCGTAGAAGCGGAGTTCAGTGCATGATATTCACAGCGTCCGGCAAATAAAATTAAAATTTAGAAGTGTGCGGCGTTACTTTAAATAATAGCATTATTAGCACGTAATTTGCTAATTTATTGGAATTACGATATGTTTTTTGCCTGGACTAATCTGTAAGTCATGACGGTCATATGGACGTTTTGAGGGAATGCGAAGTGCAAAGTAGCCTACCTTGAGAAGTGCGGACAAACAATGACATCTATAACAAATTGATACGCATATTTGAAGTGGGTCAACACATTCACCAGTTTGTGTATATTGAAAATATATGTATATACTTGGAGGAATATTAAGTTAAACCCTATAATTTTGATATACATTGAGAAAACCAGATTTGAGAAAATGCGAATAAGTGATTGCAAACGCTCATATTTTTGAAACCCATTTAGGCGGGCATCATCACATGTAAAGGCTATATTCGTGGGGGCGGCCACAGTGCCCACTTATCTGAAGGAAATACATTTTCGTCAACTCTTATAGACTATTTAACTATATACTTTGATGTTAATACAACAAACAATAGACTTTAATAATACTGCTGATGTCATATATGCTTATTAATAAAAATGTAAGGTGCAGCAGTTTAATTTCAAATCATATTGTGCCACTTGATGAATGCAAGTGCATAGCATTGGTCTACCAGCAACCTATACAATACATACGCCATCAACTAGTTCTACAAATTTATTTGACGCACAATGCCTAAAATTACGAAGACGGAGCTCTATGAGGCTAGCCTACAATCTATGCTTAGCCTGTATAGCCTGCAATGTATAATATGCAGTCTTTGAGGAGCTATATAATGTATTTTTATACCAAAAATATCAGTGTCGCATTCGTTTTCCCAAACTATCCAATATACAACAGCTGTGGTCTCCCTGTTTGAAATCGAACGAACTAAACGTACCTGAGGCAATTTTTCCTAGTCTCTGGGGTTTCTTCAATTCCATAGGAGTGACTTTAAAGTATTGTAATTATCTGAATACGTGAAACATGTGTAACTAAACGAATATCTGCAATTATCGAAATATGTAAGGTAAAAATTTCAGCGATTTTTATCACCGAAGTGATAAACTTAAGGATTCTTAGCGAAAAAATCTCATATTTTTATCCTACAAAACATCGCTAAATTTTAGCTGAACATGAAAGTACATCGAAGACCTGGGAACACACCAAAATCACCGTGGGCATGAACTGTGAGAACTTGCGGTAAGTCGAAATACATGGGGCCCTCCCCCATTTGGAAAAACCAGCGCCTAAAC